>JARFJB010002364.1:1450000-1752500 GCA_036346205.1 Vesta saturnalis | reverse complement strand
AAAGTGTTCATTGTTTTCATCTGATAACATAGCACAAGCAGGTATAATTTCATTTTGCAATAACTGCAAATACAGAACCGAAGTTAAATTGCCATTGATGAAAAAGGACCGATAATATGACCTAGAATGCCAACCCAAACATTAGCCTTTTACTGAGTATGGTGTAAACCAAAAGGATTTTCCGATGACCAATATCTGCAATTATGTCTGTTTACTTCACCGGTAAGACAAAAGGTATTTGTCAGAGAAAGAATATTGTTGACGAAATTTGCATTATTATAAATATTTGACATTTCTTCACAAATTGTAGTCTCCTATCAAAATCATCTTCCGTTAACTCGTGTAGAAGTTGTACCTTATAAGGTTTATACTTTTCACTTTTTAAAATTGAAACGACCGACGACTGTGAAATATTGTGATTGGCCGCTAATTGATTGGTTGATAAATGGGAATCTTCAGATACGGCCAATAGAACATTCAGTTTTATCATCGCTTTTCGCTGTTCTAGGTCTACCACTTGGCAAATCTTTAACACTACCGGTTTGTTCAAAGCGTTTTAAGGTTTTACCAACAACGGATTTAGAAATTGATTTCGTTATGCGTCATTAAATAAATTACAAGCGTCTTGTAAACTTCTGCGTCTATTTATAACCCAGCATCATAAGTATTTCAATTCTTTCATGTTCACTTGAACTGCTTATTAACAGCAACAAATTGCACAATTGAAATATGTACTATTTGACATAAACAATAACCACTGATAAAGTTATGCTCGAGTTTGTTTATCGCCTGCTTTTATCTATCTAGATTAATTCGCTAATTTAATGGATCTTTAATATTTGAACATTAAGGCACTTTTTCAATTTTTCAAATGTAAATTGAAAATTCATACCGTTGTAAAGAGAATAGAATGTACTATCGAAATCAATAATCAGAAATATAGGTTGTCATTTCAAAAAAATATCGATGACGTCGTAACTTAAAAACAATTGAAGAAAAAAATAATTCAAGTATTCTCAAATGTAGATAATAATTTCATAACAAACTTTTGTATTGAACATAATTTCCCAAAATGAATATTAACGACAATAAATCGCCGTCTCCATACTTTTAACTAACCCTGTATAATAATAATAAAGAAAGATAGTGTCAAATATTTTAAATTAGTGATAGTTGTGTTTATAGGTAATTACTAATTTAAATTTTTTGGAGTCAGTATGGACTTTACGAAGATCTTATAATAAGATTATAAATTTATTAAAAGAAAAGTTAATGATAACAAAAATTTTGAAAATGAAGTTTCGAAATCAAATGTCAAAATTGACAGTGTAAATATAAAAAAATCATTTGCTGATATTATAAAGGGAGATGTAACTCTTCAAGAGAGACCAAAATTCAAAGTTATAGTAAAATCAAAGTCTAACCAATCTGCTGAATGTATGAAAACTATTATAAAGAGCATAATAAATTTGATATGAATAAATTAACTTTAAATCAAGGAAGATGGAAAGATTATAATAGTCGTGTCAAAGAAGAAGTTGAAATTATAAGATAATCTATAGATGAAAGATGTAATAAGAACTTGAAGTTTTACTAAAGTTAATATTTCCCAAAATGGTCATCTACAACATACCAGGAGAAGTAAATTTAGATAATGTATCTAAAGTTATAATTAATCAGAACAATGAATTAAATTTAGAATTGGAAGATATTCTACATTTTTCGATAAAAAAACGTCACAGAAATTTAGTAATTGAAGTACTGTCAGAGTTAGAAATATTCTTACAAATAAAAGTGTAAAGATGATGTGGAACATTTGTTATATAGACGATTACATTTCCATTAGAAGGTGTTTTAAATGCTCTAAATGTAATCATGATGCAAAAATTTGTACTAGTGATTTAACCTGCCCCCTTTGTTGTGGTTATCATAAAATTCAAGATTGTAAGAGCTCTAATGAAGAATACAAATGCTAAATTGCATTAATCAGAATAAGTATAATAAAATTCAGATTTAGATATTAAACATTCCCCTTTAAATAGAAATTGCTCATGTTATTTAATGGCTATTAAAAGATATAAACAATTAATAGTCTATTAATGTTTTTGGAGCAAAATACTAGAAGTAGAAGAAGTTTCACTAACATTTGAAGAAAATAAATCAATTAAATTATCTTGTGTAATTAAATGTAAATCATTCACAATGTTACTCACAATATTATGAGTTTAATTATAGAATATGTTATAGATTTAGTATTTTACAGGAACCATATGTTTTAGATAACAAAATTGTTTTTTAAAAAATATTATTATATAGTATTAAACAAATAGAAACGATCTGCCATATTAATAAACAATAATTGTTGATGCTGTTTTGTTAAACAAATGATATGAAGATTGTTTTAAGTGAAGAAACACACAAACGAAAACATGCTAACGCGAAAACACGCTAACACGAAAACACGCAAATGCGAAAACATGCAAACACGAAAACACGCAAACGCGAAAACACACAAACGAAAACACGCTAACGCTAGAACAGTTAAACGAAAACACGCTAACACGAAAACACACAAACGAAAAAACGCTATCACGAAAACATGCTAACACGAAAATACGCAAATGCGAAAACATACAAACGAAAACACGCTAACGCTAGAACAGTCAAACGAAAACACGCTAGCACGAAAACACGCTAACACGAAAACATGCTAACACGAAAATACGCAAACGCGAAAACATACAAACACGAAAACACGCCAACACAAAAAAAGACACGCAAACACGAAAACACGCTATCGCGAAAACACGTAAAACGAAAACGCGCAAATACGAAAACACACAAACTAAAACACGCCAGCGAAAAACACGCTAACGCGAAATCTCGTAAAGCTGTAGACATTAATCAAGACGGGGGAGCCCCGTTAGAAAAACAAGTTTATTAACAAAACTGAAGGAAAGCTTAGCGTTTGAAAATATATTATTATTATTATAAACAGCAATACATCATTTTTATTTAATAACATCCTTTCGGTTTTCTTCTTCTTCTTGAACCGTGATTCGTCGCCATCATCATCATGGTTTTGAGATTCGTCCTTCTCCTCTACCTCGGTCTTGTGACGTCAAAATCCAAGATGGCGGCCAAGGTGTCGGTGTACTACTAATATTGGCGGCAAAATTCTTGAAAAGGTGTTAATTAACAGAATAATGCATTATCTGTATACTAATAAATTATTAAATTGTAATCAATTTGGTTTTAAGCCATGTACTATTGATGCTGTTACACTTTTAAAAGATACTATAGAATCTAGTTTAATTCAAAATAAAGACGTAATTTTAACAAGCTTTAGATGTAATGGGTGCATTTAATGCTGCTTGGTGGCCTTCCATTTTAAATGCGTTAGTAGAGTTTAAATTCCCGAGAAACTTATACAATCTAACTGTTGATTATTTTTACAATAGAAAGGCAAACATTCAATTAAATTATACCTGTAAAGAAAAAAAATTAAGTAAAAGTTGTCCACAAGGTTCTTGTTGTGCATTTTAAATAATTCTCTTTTAAATCTAAATTACAACAAACATTCAAAAGTAATTGCTTTTGCAGATGATTTAATTATTATTTCAATAGGTAATAATATAAAAGAAGCAGAGAATTTTGCCAATATTGATTTAAATCGAGTAATGGCGTGGGCAAAAATAAGATTCAATTTAATGATAAAAAATCTAAAGTTTGTTAATTTCAAAAAAAAGATCATCTCACGATACTAACGTAAGTATTCACTTGAACAATAAACAATTAGAGCAAGTGCAAGAAATTAAGTATTTAGGTATTTATTTAGAGTCTAAATTTACTTTTGATGAACATATTACTATATAACAACAAGATGTTCCAAATTAATTAATGTACTGTCTAGATCAGCAAAAATAAAATGGGGTTTAGGTAGTGAAGTATTAAAAATCATTTATAAAGGTGTAATTTTACCTTTACTGTCATATGGTATTCCTGTGTGGATAAATGATCTAAAGAAGAAAAAAAATTGTAATAAATTACAAAGTATTCAAAGGTTAATAAATATCAAAATTATTAAAGGTTATGGAACTATTTCATATCCAGCTTCTTGTGTTGTTGCGGGTTTAACTCCTATTATTATAAAATTAGAAGAAATTTCTAATATATATTTCTATACAAAAAACAAAATAATAAATATAAAGTTGATTTTCCTACACCTATTTATGAATGGATTCATACAGCTAAATTGCCAGTTATAAATTTTGATAATAGTAATAATTCAAATTACACTTATGAGATATATACGGATGGTAGTAAAATTAATAATAAAGTAGGTTGTGGAATAGTAATAACCAAAAATCAACAATTATTATATACCTTAAAATATAAATTACACGATTTATGTAGTAACAATCAAGCAGAAAGTTTAGCTATGTTAATATCTTTGCAAAAAGTTAGCAGCATTACCAGTAGAGAAAATGAAAAATCAGTAATAATAAACACAGATAGTTAAATTTCATTAAATTGTTTAAAAAATTATTATTTACATTATAGTATAATACATAAAATTAAAAGAAAAATTATCGTTATGCAAAATAGTGGTTGGAATATTAATATTAAATGGGTAAAAGCGCACGCTGGTGTTCAATTGAATGAGATGGCTGACAGTTTAGCAGAAGAAGCAGCAAACTTAAATGAAATAAACATAATATACGATAAAATACCGAAAAGTGTGATTGTTATTGATGAGCAAAATTTAAGTTTCGAAAAATGGCAAACTTTTTGGTCGAACTCAACAAAAGGGTTGGAAACTAAGATATTTTTTCCTTCAATTTTTGATAGAATTAAAATTAAATTATCTTTAAACCCAATATTTACCGTTATTACTACGGGACATGGGAAATTACGAAGTTATTTACACAAATATAAAATAATAGAAAATCCGAATTGTATTTGCAATAATTAAGAAGAACAATCTATTGATCACATAATATATGAATGTAAAATTTTGGACCCAATCAGACAAATATTAAAAAACGAAATTGTGTTAAACGGAGATATTGGGCCTGTAGAAAGAAAAATTATAATATCTAAATACTTACATTCATTTTTAACATTACTTAAAAAAATCAACCTTGATTTATTGTGATCTAAAAAAAAAGTTGTATTAGTTAATTTTCAATATTATAATAAATAATATTATAATTTCGAATATTTTTTTTTGTAAGTTTTTCTTCCCTACTGGGAAAAAGTTAACATGTTAAATAATTAATATGAAAATTTTGTAAACTAGTTAATAAATACATAGAAATAGAAATGTAAGTATTGTGATATTAACAAATTATTATATAATTATTAATCGCCAATTGTTGGTAGTTGATATTACAGTAATATTTTAGAATATTTGATGTTTTAAAATATTTACCATTATTTTTATTATAAATGTTACGTATGTTATTTTATCTTTTGTAAGTAATCTAATTAAGTAGTCATAAAAAAAGTAATTTTAAGCATGTAGTATTACATATTTTCAATTGGAATGGAGTATGTTGAAATAAATAAAACACACACACACACACACACACACACACACACACACACACACACACACAACAAAAATAATATAGCACGCACGCACGCACGCACGCACGCACGCACGCACGCACACAACGCACGCACACACGCACGCACGCACGCACGCGCGCACGCATGCACGCACGCACGCACGCACGCACGCACGCACGCACGCACGCACGCACGCACGCACACAAACAGTCAGGACTTTTCTGAAAATATTGTCACCTTTAACAAGTTGACTTTCAATTCCTCCTAAATGTCTTAAATTTTAAACATGTAGAAGGTTATGACAATTAGGAAAATGTCGTTCGTCACAATGAAAATGGTAAAATGTATCCTACTCATTGCCAAGATACCCTGAAAAGCCATAAGAATGGGACACACTGTACTATAATATTCGGACGGTCAACTTAACGCATCGATGTGGAATATATTCTGTCCAGTAATGTGCATCATATAAGTTCAAATTCCCATCACTAGTAAATAAAGTTAATTACCCGTGTCGGGTAATTAACTACGGTGTGTGAAAAGAAATTTTGGCCACTCGTTAACTATTTTTTTAACTTTTTTCTGTTGTCACTACCGATTTCTCTTCGCTGTTATTGTTCTCTAATTTCCTATAGTTTTAATTTAACTTTCACCATTATCACACATAATAAAATACTTACTTATCTTTTTCGGTTGTAAAGGGTGTATTTTAAATTATACAATCTAAACGTTTCGATAACACTTATAGCTATCTTCGGAAGTATAATCTATTAAAATTGTTAAAGATGTTGAAACAATTTTGTCAAAGTTGAAAAGTTTAAAAATTCCATTTTTCAACTTTGACAATGTTTTGGTTACATTTTTGTTGTTTTTGTTATCCTGAATAGATAATTATTTTTTTGTTATTAAGTATTAAGTTTATTTGGAAAGAAAGTTTTGTTTGTCATTAATAGAGAGCGGATTTTATGCACTATAAAATGCCGAAATATGTGCATATACATGCACTTAAAAACCTTAAAATATGCATCAAAAATGCATTATTAATTCAAAATATGCAAAATTGCATAAATATTGAATCTTCTATTTACCTGTGTTAATTCCAAATTATAACATTAATATATAAAAAAAGTATAAATTGCATACAAACTTATTATTTTAACATTAAAAATTATGTGTTATTTAAAAACTACATATTTACTTATACACTATACATTTATAAAAACTGCACCCTGTCATTACTACTTACAAAGCAATTATTATTTTAACATTATTTTAAAATTATGTGTTATTTAAAAATTACATATTTACTTATACGCTATAGATCTATAAAGATTACACCCTCTCATTACTATTTGCAAAACAATTTATAACTAAATATTTTTCCAAGTTTTCGGGCAGAAAATTTTGTCGTCTGTCCGATAGTATGTTTTTGTACAAAGAAAACTTCTTTCTACATCCACAGAAGTTATGGGTGCATATTTTAATGCGGCTAATATGGCCAAATCTAAATTTATAACAAGATCATCGGAATTTTCCTCAAGTTTCAGAACTTTATTAACTTTTAGTAACAACTGATATCCACTGTTTTTTGTAAAATTTCATTTAATTTATTAGAAATAGTTTTACCAATATTTCCTGAAACAGCAGAAATCAGCTGTTGAAATTTATTAATTATTTGCATAGATTCATTTAATGACAATGCTTCCGTTTCTAATTTAGCAATGGTTGAACTTACAAAATAGTAATTTGCTTTTATAAATGCCAGCTCATTGCGCAATTGTGTTTTCTTTAAAATGGATTGAGCTTTTGAACGTAAGTACTTGAATTATCAGAAATTTCTAAAACTAACTCCTTTATTTTTTCCAAATGATCTGCATAAAAAAGAGCTGCATTTAACCAAGTACCCCAACGCGTAATCACAGGCTCTGGTGGTAGAGGAATATTAGGTAACTTTTCTTTGTACAATTGAATTCAACGGAGCTTTTAAAACACTTTCTTTATACTACTTATTAAACTATTTACTAATGGAAATTGATTACGAATTGTTTCTGCTCTTATTAATACCATGGCGAGACATGTTACATGTATTAAATTTTCATAAAATAATTTTAATTGCTGTCCAGCTTTTACCATATACGGTGCTGCATCAGACAGCATTAAAACTATTTTATTTGTTGCAACAATAAGGAATAAAAATTGCATGAAACCATAAAGCGAACTATTGTTGCATGATTGGTTTTCCAAGAACTTTGGAAGCGATTAAATATGATATACTAGACTGCCCTCACTTAAATAACCAATCATTAAATTTGCAACATATCGCCCGCAACAATCTGTAGTTTCATCTACTATAAAAAAAGATATTTATTTTTGTAATTTTCATATGATATTTCAAGATATAAACATTAATATACCTTTTTTCTTTAATGGAATATTGGCTTTAACAAGTGCACTAAAAATTCATTTCAATGTGCGTAACTTGAATTTTTTCGCACATGATCTAAGGAAAAATTAATTTTAAAAATAAGTATCTAATTGCGTTTAAAATGATAAAACGGTGAATTCAATAACCCATCAATTAATAAGGGTTTAATTTCCGAAATCAATTAAAAATATGTAATGGTTTACTATTTTTCCACAGGCTATGCAAAACATTTTTTCATCATCCAGACGTAGCTCGGATATATTTTTATCCATACTTGAACTAAACTATTTTTAACTTTCGGCATCTTGAAGTTCACTTAACAAAGCCGTACCATTCAGTTACGTCTTCGCCCAAAGAATGTTTAAAATTTTGCATTTTGTCCGTTACTCTCAAATTATTTTCAAGAAGGATTAACTAACTAAACACTTACCTTGAAAAGTCCAAAAATTTAACCTTGATTGAGGGAATTTCAATCAATGCTTTAACTATCTACTTAGGTACCATTGGAGTTTTCAAATACTACGAAATAGCGGCATTGAAACTTCATAATCCGGAAGTATTAACGTTGCACTTAACTGCAGGTAATAATCTTTCTTTAAACCTGTCTTATTCATATAAAAATACATTTCTGAGTTAGACACAATAACAAAATTTAAAATAAGTTAGAATAATGCATTTTAAAGCGAATTTGGAAGATATAGAAAAAATGCGAAATATATGTTAATTATGAATAAAAATGCAAAATATGCATAAAATTGCAATATATGCAGTATTTGGCGAAATATGTAAAATATGCAAAAATTAATTAATGTCAAATGATTGCATTTAGTGCAATTCGTCTAAAAACAAAACGATATTCTTCAACTATAAAAAATAAGCGATATGCATTTTGCATAAAATCCTCACTCTAGTCATTAAATTAGTGAAACATAATTGAGTTAGTAAACATTATTCGTATTTGAACGAGAATCTTGTAACAAAAATAAGGGTTGAAAATAAATTGCAAATGCATTAAAACATTTTGTATAACTATAACATGAATCATATATTCATGTTCAAAATAAGTTTACAAATTAACATTCCAAACTGTTAACTAATTTTAATTAAGTATAAATTAGTATTTACATCCATAACAAATTTAAAATCCAATCCAGAAATTGCTGAAAATAACGAGTCGCAACCTTGATCATGTTGTTTTGGAAATGAAAAAGTGAGGCAGCGCATGTCAATAAAATTTGATAAAAATTATTAAGAAATTAAACAAATTAAACAGCTTAGTTGAGTTGATCGGCCTATTTCCACAGTTTTTGCTTTTTGAGCGCGACGTTTCGCACTTGAGTCGAATTCATATGTTATATAATAATTTCTTTCCAATCACTTGACTACTCTCAGATTCGAACTTGGTACCTTTCACTTACTAATCTGACACCTTTACCGCTGAGCCACTGAGTAATCCAATATATATTTTTTAGAACAAGAACAAGTAGTTACAATGTGAAACCGACGCATGCGTTGCGTACTTAATACTGAATTAAATGTAGCCAGTCAAAAATTTCTCCAAATGATCTAAATTATTGGGTACAATTTTAATTTTGTTTGAGGTAAAATTATTAATATTATAATAATACCGATTCATTTACTTTTCAGATATTGACACGTGTATACGTACAAACATTTATACATTATCAAAAAAAAAAAGTACAGGATATCAAATAAAATAAAAAAATCAGTGCAATAGCGTTACGATAGAGAAATACAACTTACATGTGTTGTGCAAATTCCAAATAATGGTCATGTCAGATTGCTCCACATTAAACATTGGACGTAGACTTCCTTCCATAAATCGGTGATACTGCCTTGCTGTTCCAAATATGCTGCTTAACATTCCATAATTTATCCAAATCAAATAACTGCTGACTATTCTGCATGTGGTAAATAAATACGATGTACTTACAATGCTCAAATACTTTCAGACAAGCACTTTATTTTATTTGTGTTTTTAAAATGTTGTATTAATTATTTAATAATTTCTCGGATTTAATTTTGTATTTTAATTTTAAATACATTTTTGTATTCACTTGCACTTTTTATTTTAGATTCCGTTATGAAGTGAAAAATTTATTTTATGATCTTACTCACTGTCAACAAAATAAACATCGAATTCAAAATACCTGAAGAAATTTATTAACATAAAAAAAATGCACATCACCCGATGTTTACATTTTTTAAAAACGAAACAATTACAATTTTATCAAACAAATGTGATCGGTAACCTTATTTTTAAATTTAGATATAGGTTAAAACAATTGTTTCTGATGTCTCAACTCCACATCGATCGCGTTTCAAATCTGATAATGTTTACGAGAATTGTAACTTGCATGTTAACACAAATAACACTAACACTACGACTTGTTAGTCATAAAAATTTACAAAAGCAAGAGTTCAAGAATTGCAAGAGTTCAAAAAGTAAGAGAGAGAGAAATCAGGAGCAATTCCTTTTATACTTTTCTCATGGATACCAAATTTTCAATTTTTTTTTCTACATTACACACAAAAGATTCTAGCTTCTGATTGGTCTAAACAAAATTGTAAAATTAACTAAAACATAAATTATGCTATATCTTTTTTAAAACAATTCGGATTTGCTTTTTAATTACAAATTTGGAATCAGGGCAACATTCCGCATAAAAAAACACCTCGCAAGCCCTATTTTGCTTCTATGATTTTCATTTTGACAACTTACAATCTAAATTTACTAATATCAAAAAACTCTTAAATCCTACAATTAAACTAATTACATATTCAAATTCCACATAAAAAACTATCAGAATACATCTATTTCAACCCATTTTATTTAACTTTAACAAAAGTTCTACTTTCACATATAAAATTTAGGTAGTTAACCCAAATTTTCTAATTTTATGTTTAGATTACATATTTATAGTTAAATTGCTTGTGGAAATGAGGGAAACCTTCTATTAAATGTGTTTATAATTTATTCTAAACTTATCTTACCCTATAAACACTATAATTTTGTAAAATTCTTACATGTAATACTTAACCTAACTTAATATAAATTTAATTAAAAATTATTATTAATTTTATTAAATACATAAATAAAAATTATTATAAGTTTTTGTTATGAACGAATAAGTTCAAAGGTAAATATGTAATTAAAAATATTTATATTTGGAATTTACATCAGTTCTACATACATTTAATAAAATTAATAATAATTTTTAATTACATAAATAAAAAGTTTACCTCGAGTAGGATATGAACCTACGATCTGTACTTTGCTAGAGTACCGCGCTAACCAACTGCGCCATCAAGGTTCAAGCCCCAATCGATGTAAATTTTGTCTTTATGTATGTAGAACTGATGTAAATTCTAAATATAATGATTTAATAAAATTAATAATAATTTTTAATTATATAATTACCTTTGAACTTATTCGTTCATAACAAAAACTTATAATAATATAAATTTACTTTTAATTTGTGTAATAAACGTCTATAACACTTAATGTTCATAAAATGTGTTCTTATATCTGTCTCTAACACAAATACTTGTACTCTATAGTTCTTAATTTTGTCAGTTCACATTTTCATATTGTTTAATTATTTTGTCAATTTTGTATAAAATTTGCAATTATGTATTAAATATCACACTGCACAATTGTTGTTCATGTTCTTAATTATGTTTTTAAGTCACTACCACTTCTTATGCACGTTTTATATACTTTGTCTTTGATTTACTAATACATTGTGTTCGTACCATAATCCTTTCTTTCATATTTCAAATAGTTTATGCATTGTACCTAATACCATACATTCTACATATTATAATTATCATACTCCATGTGATCAATATCTGATATGTGTTTAAAATGCTAAAATTAATTGCATAAAATGCGAAATTACTTAATATGTTACACGAAACTAATCGTACCCACTAATATGAATCGTGTTGACCTTTCTCACAATGCTACTGGTATAGCTCAATGCTTTTATGAATATAACAACCTTGTACATACCCCACAAAGCCTGTTTTGTTACATCAAAACCATAACTTTGCACTCGTATACTATTTTTTCTTTGAAAATGAACTGTACACTTCCCCAAATTTATCTATATATATATATATATATATATATATATATATATATCATTTTCGTGGTTGCGCAGAAGTTTATTGCGCATGTTGCACCGTAACTTCTTACGCAGGTGTATTGCCCTTAAGCTCTTCGCGCATTGTTGGAATCCATATGGGTTTCATTTCCACACTAGTTTGGCTTATTGCATTTTCTGCTAGTGCGATGTATGTGGCTTCTTTGAGTATCCGACGAGTTGTGTTCTCGTCCTTTGCCAGTATCTGCATGTTATCCCATTGGATGCGGTGGTCTTCATTCCAGACATGTTCGGCGATTCTTGATTTTTCTGTTTCACCCTTGCGGACGTTGTTCTTATGTTCATGTGTTCTCACTTTGAGTGGTCTACTGCTCTCTCCTATGTATGCTCTGCCGCATTCGCATGGTAGGTTGTATACAAAATTCTTGGAATTCTGATCTTCATCGTATGGTTTGATTTTGGTTAGTATTCCCCTGAGCGTTTTGGTCGATTTGAAGACAGTGCGTATCTTGTATTTTCTGCGTGTCCTTCGTATTTTGTCTGAGGTACCTTGTATATATGGTATTATCGCTGTATATTTAGTTTCTTGTTTTCCGGTTACCCTTTCCCTGTTTAGGTTGTGTTAGATCGGGTTAGCCATTTTCTTTGAGTGTTCTAGCGATATTTTCTTTTTCTTTGTTCAGGTCCTCTTGTTTTGAGCGTATTGTTTATGCTCTATCGCACAAGCACTTTTCCACGGCGAACTTCACGTTTTTGAGGCGATTGGAGTTGTAGTGTAGGCACCTCCCCATATGGGTAGGTTTCCTGTATACACTTGTCGTGAAAGTGTTGTCATTTCTGTAACGTAAACGCAAACGTAAACGTAAACGTAAACGTAAACGTAAACGTAAACGTAAACGTAAACGTAAACGTAAACGTAAACGTAAACGTAAACGTAAACGTAAACGTAGGCGTAGGCGTAGACGCAGACGCAGACGCAGACGCAGACGCAGACGCAGACGCAGACGCAGACGCAGACGCAGACGCAGACGCAGACGCAGACGCAGACGCAGACGCAGACGCAGACGCAGACGCAGACGCGACGCAGACGCAGACGCAGACGCAGACGCAGACGCAGACGCAGACGCAGACGCAGACGCAGACGCAGACGCAGACGCAGACGCAGACGCAGACGCAGACGCAGACGCAGACGCAGACGCAGACGCAGACGCAGACGCAGACGCAGACGCAGACGCAGACGCAGACGCAGACGCAGACGCAGACGCAGACGCAGACGCAGACGCAGACGCAGACGCAGACGCAGACGCAGACGCAGACGCAGACGCAGACGCAGACGCAGACGCCGACGCCGACGTGAACGTGAACGTGAACGTGAACGTGAGCTTGAGCGTGAGCGTGAGCGTGAACGTGAACTTGAACTTGAACTTGAACGTGAGTGCGAACGCGAGCGCGAGCTTGAACGCTAGCGCGAACGTGAACGCTAACTCGAACGCGAATGCGAACGCTGAAATTATTAAAAACGATCGCGCCGATTTAAAACACGACCTATCAATAGGGGAGGCATTCCACGAATTACCGCTATTACGAATGAATAAAACAATATGATGCCCCCCAGTTGTTTAAGTATACACGAATGAACGCGCAAGCATTTAAAATAATGCTAGGGATTATAAAACCATATTTAAAACGTCAAATAAGATGTGATACCATTTCTCTTGAACAGCGGTTAATTATAACTTTTCAGTAAGCACTTTTTGCAATTTTCTACCTAATGCAATTAATGTGTTTTTAGATATTTATTTCAATGTACAAGTATGCAAGTCCTGGCTTGGACATTTAACGTGGACATAACACCTGTACACAAAATTGTTCATTAAACGTGCGCAGTGATATGGGACCATTTTAGCCGGATTTATTTGAAATCCCCCTCTAGTAAAAAAGAATGGCAGGATATATCAGATGCCTTCTTACGGCATTGGGATATGCTCCATTGTTTAGGTGTCATCGATGGGAAGCATGTTAATATCCAAGCGCCTTCACTTTCAGGATCCCTGTTTTACAATTATAAACATAATTTTAGTATAATACTTTTGGCAGCTTGCGATAGTCAGTATCGATTCACCTTTGTTGATATTGGAGCTTATGGTTCACAAAGTGATGGCGGTGTTTTAAAAAATAGTATTTTTGGAAAGCGCTTAGAGGAAGGTAAACTAAATATTCCTAAACCACGTCAGTTACCGTTCAGTAATAGTGTATTACCACATTTCTTTGTTGCGGACGAAGCATTTCCACTGATCTAATGCGATCATATCCAGGAAAAAATTTATCCCACAAGCAACACATTTTTAATTATCGTTTATCAAGAGCTAGGCAAACTGTAGAAAACACATTTGGTATATTGGTTGCCTGATGGAGGATATTGAAAACGACTATAAATGCCAATGTTGAGAATGTTGATAAGATTGTCAAAGCTATTGTGGTTTTGGACAATTTTTGTCAAAAAGAAGTGTCGTTTACTTCAGACCTATATGGCGGCTGGAGAGAGGAAGCACCTCTTCCATCGGTAGGAAGAACTGGGGCCAGGTTCCGTGGCAATATGAAATGAGAAGTAGAGGAAGGCTTTTTAATTAGCGAGTTTATTTTTTAATAACTTTAGTATAATCTGTAATCTGTGGTCTGTAAATATTTAATTGTAACTTAGAAACTAGCAATATGTTCAAACTTAAGACTATAAATATTTCACCAAAACTTAAAAACTAGTAATAACATACACAAACTTGACTATAAATATTTTATTGAAATTTAGAAACTAGTAATAATATGTACAAACTAACGATATAAAACAATATTTAATGGAAACTAATAATAAGTACAAACTTAACGATATAAAATAATGTTTAATGGAAACTATGCATTTCACATAGACAGGAGTACACATACTCCACAAAAGTGCGATTCTGGTCTTAAACAGCACTATTCTTCTTTTCAATAGCAGTCACAATCTGCTTGGCTGATTCAAGCACAGCTGATATTTTTGTTTTTTTGGCGGATGTAGTGCTCGCTAAGCATTAAAATTATAAAGCACTTATAGAGCTAACTGTGCATGCAAAAATTACCTTTTTTGCTGCGTGGGGCATAAAGATATGTGTCTGGATTTTTCCAATTGGTATATTCTATAAAATCAAAATGAACCTGATTTTCTTCGAAACATTTTGTTTACAGATGAGGCATGTTTTACCAAAGATGGTTATTTCAATAGTCGCAACAGCCACATTTGACATGAAAATCCCCACGCTATTGCTTTAAGAAAAGTTCAACACAATCTTTCCATTAATATTTGGGGTGGTAATATCGACAATACTATACTAGGGCCATATTTGTGGTTTGAGAATGAGATATAACTGTCTCATCCAAGTCCACACCAGCATCTGCATGTGTCTCGTTTATTCTCTCCTCCTCTGATGGGCAGGAGAGAATGGTATCTATTCCGGACCATCCTGAGGAAGAAGACGAGGTGGGGCGTGGAATCGATTCTCTTTCGAGATTTTTTATCTTGGAGGTTGATGTATGTGTTCTGTAAAAATATACCACATAGGTAAACTGTCATACAATTTAACAAAATTTACTTTCTCGGTCGAGTACATTTATTATAAAACGTCATCCTGTCATAATACACCCAATTAGTATTACCAGCTTCTGAACCTGAAGGCTCTAACCGTTTTTTTCTTGTAAACCGATCCCTTAGGTTCTTCCATAGTCTCATACAATCGTCCACTAAAACACAATGAAAATATAAAATATAGGTACTTTACAAATTTATGTACCACTTAAGTTTGTAATTTCTGAAATTTCAAGCCATGCTTGCCCTTTCTTCTTAGAATTTTTATAATCTCTGTGGCCGAGGTCATACAAAAACTCGTATTGTTGTATCACGTCAATAGGCACGTCAACACTTTCTGTGTAAAAAGTACAAATCAAATGTGAATTGTACAATGTGAACAACAGATTACCTAAAACTTCCTCCTATTCTTGCTGCATAATTCAATAATTTATAACCTTCAAGAATAAAAATGCCGCACGAGTTCGTAAACTATCTAAACGTAAACTACGGAAAGACGAAATGCACGAACCGTAGTTCTTTCTAATTAGGTAGTAATAGGTTATAGGGTGTCAATTTTGTAAGCCCTGCTATTGGTTGAATGTCGAACGGCAGCGGCGAAAGCTAAAAGTTGGTTATGTTTGAACTGCACGAACGTCTGTGGAAAGGTACTCCAAACAGCAACAGTAACGTTAACGTAGTTTATAAATAGGGCTATATAATTCGCTTGTTTTTAACCTAGAACGTCGAACGACAACGATAACGGCATCGGCAACGTCAAGTTTATAAATCCAGCTTTAACCTGAACGCGGACGCGAACGCGAACGTGAGCGTGAGCGTGAGCGTGAGCGTGAGCGCGAACGCGAACCCGAACGCGAACGCAAACGTAGAGTTACCATAAGTACCATAAGTGGTTTTGCTGTTTTGCATTGGTATGACTAAACTTAATAAAATCAATTTTATTTGAAACTAAAATAATAATTCAGCATGGTATTGCCCTTTGACAATACAGCATCGTTGAAAATTTAAAACTATGACTTAACGACTTTATAAATTTGTCTGTTTCTACTATAACCGTAACTATCCGGTGGTGGTATAATTGACTGATCTACTTCTTACGAAAAACACATTACCTTGATACAGGCCTTTATTATATGACACTACCTATGTTAACACTTACTAGCCTTGCTACATCATCAAAACCTGGATATACATTTAGAATTCGCCCTAGTTTCCATTTTAAAGGAGGTAAGGTAAATGATTTATCCAAGAAAGAGTCGCTCCCCATGTATGTTTGATTTATGGATGTATTAAGGGCAATCTGTTCCTTTTGCACAAATTAAGCGGAATAAAAGTGAAACTAATTTGATTGAAGAAATTTTTGATTTAAATCATAATATATCTACAGTAACGTTACCTAACGTAGTTTTTATTAATGTGTGCAGGGTAGCCGTGTGAATGGTATAGTATATGAAGTAGTAGAGATACACCAAAATTGAAATAGATGGCATGGAAATAAAGAAACAATACTGAAAAGATTATTTATGTAGTTTTTAGCGTAAATTACGATGGCGTAGTCAATAATCAAATATATGCAAAGTTTTTGACGTATAACATAAACTTTTGTTTTTTTAATGGGAACCATACGTTTGTTTAAAACTATTTTCTGAAACATTTTTCACTTATTCGACTTGTCACGTTGATATATATATATATATATATATATATATATATATATATATATATATACACACAGGGTATCCACAAACCCTTTTCATAAAAGAAAACTGCAGATTCTAGAGCTGATTTTATGTTGATTTAACGTAAATTGCCTTAATACAAAAATACTTCCTAAGAGAGCTGGAGCTCTTCGAAGATGGCGCCCTAACATCGGTTTACTTAAAATATCTTCAAAATGGTTTCCCTTTCGTACACGAAACCACTAGAGCCCCCTTCTTAGCGACAAGATGTCTCATGTATTAGCACATGAAAACGCGAATCACATATCACGCAAAATCATTCTTAATTATTTTTATGTGAGTGATATCTAAACAGGATCAGATGACAATCGGACCTTACTAAATCGATCCAAAAATTACGGGTATTCTCAAGTCGTGTAGCAAAAAAACACTGCAGGAAAAGATTATTTATTTGGAGTCAGATGCCGTTGTTGATATAGGAAAGGACAGTGAATCACGTGTTTCGGGGCTTCCTTGGCACATTCAAGCCGATACACTTATGACATTCTTAGCATACTAAACACACGTCCAATTAATAAACGCGTAATACTACCAACGATAGCAATAATGTATGATCTTTTGGGCCTGTTAGGTCTTGTCGTAGTTGTTGCAAAAATCACTTTGCAAAAGTTATGGCACCTACAGTTGTCTTGGGACACTAACATTCCTCCCGATCTTGCTAATGAGAAGCCAACATTTTGTAGCGATCTGTTGACGTTAAATACATCAAAAATACCACGCTGCATTCGCTGCGTCGCTTCATAAACCCAGAAATCACTTGTATAATAATAATAATAATAATAATAATAATAATATAATAGTGTTTCCTAAGGCATTGCAAGTGCTTACGGTACCTGCGTGTACAGCGAATTGCAGGTAAAGTATATGAATGATGTGGGTCGGATTTGAAAGGCTCATCAACTTTTTTCTGTCTCTTTTCATTTGTTCGCTATCCTTCAACTGTCAATTTTTGGTTATATCTAAAGATTGTTACAACTCGCTTATTTGACGAGATAGAGTAGCAATACTGAGGATACTATGTATGTAATTTTTAGCATAAATTACGGTAGTGTACTCAAAAATGAAACATAGTGCATGGTTTTTAACATATGTCATAAACATGTTTTTTTCAATAGGAATCATGTTATTTTTTCGATGTTGTAAAGTACGTTTATTATATTTTTCAAGAATCTAAACACGATAATATTATTTCAATAACTCAACGAACAAGGTACCGAATAAATACAGTAATTAATGTATTATAAGGCGGGCTTGATAGTATGCTGTGTTGCCAAATCTAATGAAAGGGCTCTATGTAAAAAGGAACCATATGCCATTTTTCCCATCGAATAGCTTTATTCGTGTGCTTCAATACTATATTATTTAACGAGCGTATAATGTAGGCCATAATTGTGATATAATCATCAGAGTTTATTATGGTGCATTATACGCGAGTCAAATACTATACTTTATCTACAACCATCCATTTATACAGTGTTCGCCAAAAAGTTTTTTATTTTTTGAAAAATTTTATTTTTAATAGTGCTCAAAGAGAAAATATTCTGACGTTAATAAGGTTTGACTTTTATTTTTAGAGCGTGCAAAAATTAAAAAAGACACGAATTTTAGTTTTATCAAATCAAAAATGTCTCAACTGGAAAATTAGACAGCTTTAAAAGATTATCAACAAATGTTAATGTAAGGTTTGTTCTAATAAAAATCATACACCGGTCATATATATACATATATATATATATATATATATATATATATATATATATATATATATATATATATATATACACACACACAGGGTGTCCACAAACCCTTTTCATAAAAGAAAACTGCAGATTCTAGAGCTGATTTTATGTTGATTTAACGTAAATTGCTTTAATACAAAAATACTTCCTAAGAGAGCTGGAGCTCTTGGAAGATGGCGCCCTAACATCGGTTTAATTGAAATATCTTCAAAATGGTTTCCCTTTAATGATAGCGTTCTGTACATTTATTTAGTAGAATATGCCCAATCGTATGGCGTGAATATGATTTTTTAGTTGTACATTTTCCACATATATTTTCAATTGCTTTAAATTTCAAGAAAATTAATCTGCAAACTATCCTTTTGGATAGTTATATTTTTATATTTCGGTATTCTCTGATTTATTTAAAGTTAAATAGCATTTAAACTAAATATTAGGAAGGATTTTCAAAAGGGTTTTAAAAAAATGCATAAAAATCCTGTCAAGGCTCCCTTAACATAACAATTACAGTAGTAATTATTCTGTAATTTATTAGTTGCTATTATCATGTTTATATTTTTATCTACAACCATTTAATAATAAACGCATAATACCTATGATAGTAAGAGTATTATGCTATGCAAGTGTAATTATAATTACTCATAAAACAACAAGTGTAATTACAAATTTGTAATAATCCAAGAGCTTCAAATATATTTTAATAACTAACACTAACGCGAGGCATTGCCGTTACTATGAAAACGAGAATTGTCTACATAAATATGTGTTGACGTAATGTGAAAATTGCACTTTCTCGTTAAGTACTTTGTGTGTTGAAACGAATAAAAATGAATTCACAATATCGTTAAAAATATGCAGATCTAAGACTGCCAAATATATCTAATTCCTTTTTTATGAATTTTCAAAATGGAAAGTGTACTAAACAAGTTATCGGTATAAAGAAATTTGCAAGAATGGGAAGAGAAATTGCATCAGCCACATTGTATGTTGATGCAGGGGCAAGTATGACAGCTCTAAAACGCCACGGGGGCTGGAAATCAGCTTCCGTGGCTGAAGGCTATATTGCAGACTCACAGAAGAATAAAATTGACACTGCTAACAAAATTTTAAGCCAAATCAATCCCAATTCTAACATTAATAACCTCACTTTTACCCCATCACATCTATGTCCACGTATGTCTTCTACTGGTAATGCTGGCAAATCTTCCTATGATAATTTTTCCATTACTAATGACACCACCGATATTAGTATCTATCTTATTTCTCTAATGATAATTTTCAAACTGTTTTTGACTATTTTTCAGAAATTTGATTGGCACTGACCAGTGTATGATTTTTATTAGAACAAACCTTACATTAACATTTGTTGATAATCTTTTAAAGCTCTCTAATTTTCCAGTTGAGACATTTTTGATTTGATAAAACTAAAATTCGTGTCTTTTCTAATTTTTGCAGGCTCTAAAAGTAAAAGTCAAACCTTATTAACGTCAGAATATTTTCTCTTTGATCACTATTAAAAATAAAATTTTTCAAAAATTTACACATTGCAACATGCGCCTTTAAATCGTTTCATTTTATTAATACTACATTTTTTTGATTGTGAATACATAGCTTTGCAACTAAAATTTCGTAGCTGGCGGTGACATTATGACATATCCAGAAATAAAACTTCGTTCATTCTATCCATCACAAATCTCTTGGTGTTTGTGCTGAAAGTTTTTGATGGAAACTTTCAGTAATAGTGAAAAGTTTGACATAATATCATGTTACGTTTTATTGCAAAAAAATTTGTAGAAGCTGGCAGAATGGATCTCAACAAACACCCAGGAAGAAGGGAGCCTTGTCACATTGTTTTCAGAAGGCTAGGCGGATGCTTAAAGAAACCTGTTCGTAGAAAAAAAAAGGACATAATCCTCAAAATGAAAATAAAGTTTTGTTGATAGTTGCAGATAATCCATCAACATTAACTCGACAAATTGAAAATACTAGTGATGTACCAAGATCTACAGTTCATTCAATTCTAAAGAAACACCGATATCGCCCATATAAATACCGAATCACCCAAGCCCTTCATCCAGGAGATATAGAACGGAAGAGAACCTTCTGCGAATGGTTTACTAGGCAGTGTGGAATTAATGAAAATTTAACTCATCAAATTTTATGGACGGATGAAAGTTATTTCTGTAATAATGGTTTGTTTCACAGAAATAACACGTATTATTGGTCAACTCAAAACTCACATTTAAAAAGGGAATCAAGGCATCAAATGCGTTTTGGATTTAATGTATGGTGTGGAATTTTTTAACAGCTAAAAGATATCTTCAGCTTTTGCAGCAACATGTTGAAGTTATTTTAAACGGTATACCTTTAGCTGAAAGACAGATGTGTTGGTTCCTGCAAGATGAAGCACCAGCTCACAAACAGTGGTTTGTTCGGGAATATCAGAATCGAGAATTCGGCAACCAATGGATTGGTATACACAGCCCAGTTCCATGGTGGCAAGATTTCCAGATATAACCCCATTAGATTTTGTTCTTTGGGGTTATCCGAAAGAAAATGTTCACACATCCAGAAATGTCGAAGATCTAAGACGAGGTGTAATAGATATATTTTGAAAGATTTCTCCACAAATGTTTCAAAATGCTCTGATTTCGAATGTTACAAAGTTTTATTTTTGTTTGGAACAGAATAGTGAATTATTTGAACATACTTTGTAAATATTGGTACTTAAGTTTGATCTTTCTAAAATATTTCTGAATTATATTGATAATAATTTAAAAATTTAATACTAAACCTGATGCGATCAATAACAAAAAAATCAAGTTAATGTTATTTACAAGAAAACTTGAAGATGTACAAGAATTCTAGTGGCAAATTTCTCTTATTAGCTGAGTAATGAAAAATCGAAATTTTTTTGTTAATATCAAGTAAGCCATGGCAAGTACGTCAAATGTTTTTGGCTTACTAAATTAGGCCCAGAATAAGGTAACTTTTTTGTAAGTGATCAAAGTTGTAACTCTTCAAACAAGGGAGATCCCCATGCTCAACCAACAATTTTGAAAATTTAACCTCCCGTAGTAACATTTTGTTCTTTTGACAGTACTACCATATCGTTTATGATGTCCAGGGCCTGATCTAATGAAAAATAAGGTGGAAGTATAGTTGTGATGTGGAGTGTGGTGCAGTTTTTGGAGGAGCAATAAAGATAAAAATAATAGCATTGTCAACAACTGGGACGCAATATTATGCCAATCACCGTTTATCGTGAAGTATCAAATTAGTGAATAAAACCAAGTTTTGGAACATTTAGGTTTGGTTTCTTACTTAAGAAGTTTAGACTATAGAAGATTTGTAAAATCCAGTTGCTGTGTGTATAATCTATCCCATTTCTTCAAGAGTTTTACTTCTTTTTTCTGATATAGTTTATTTCTGAAGTGCTTTGATTAACTTTTATTTTTACTGTAACAATTAAAGTCTTTTGTTGTAAGTTATAAATAAATATTATTCTTGAAACAATTAAACGATAAACCAAAGTGTTCCAACATCAGTATACATGTAGTTTACCGAAGTGTTAATTTTGTTAGGTGAGGAAGTCAATAAGCACTTGTATGAAGCTCTAGATAACATTCTGATTTTGTTTCAGTAAAATATTGTGTGGTCACACGAAAAGGAAGTTCTATGTTCCTGTTATGACAATTAGAGGTATTGCTGAAGGTTATGGGTCAGATAAAAACGTGAATCGAGGAACGGTTTTAACAGTTAGCGTTCCTTACAAAAAACTATAAAATCAAGAGCGTTTACTATCGTTAACCAGGAGTATAAGTCAACTATTAATTTGGGATTATGCAGGAAGTACGTCAGAGTAAGGTGAAAATCTGTACCTTACGGTTATCCACAGTTCATGGTACAAAACGTGTCAGCTTTGTAAGACGTATTTTAAATGTTACCATGCTACAACCTACATTATTAGAAATAACTGTAATAGTCTAAGCAAACTAAAAAAAAAAACAGACACAGGGATCGTTAAAAAAATTGCAAGAAAATGTTTTATGGTTTTATTTTGTAGTATTAGGTGTGCAGCATGACATACTAAAAGTTATTTACCAGAAGTTGTTCGAATATTGCATTAAAATTATGATTGCAATTTCGCTACAATTCAGCAAAACCTAGTTCTCAAAAGATTTATTATTTTAACAGATTCATGGCTATTAATAAATAACAAGTAGGAATGCCAACATATTAAAATCTATAGGGCCAGGTTATCCACAGTGAACCAATAGTACACAGTGAATCACCACTTATATGTGTTAAACCAGTATTAAGCAGGGCGCACATAGAGAACAGAACGGAGCAGAACGTACCGGCACGGCACTGACCAGCACGGAACATCACAACACACGCGCACACTGAAAACGGGGAACAGCATTCAATAGCCGGATTCGAGACATTATGGCGTCAAGAGAATCCAATTCCGATGAAGAAGAAATTGTAGTATCTTTAGTTTGTGCCGAAATAAAAAAAATAGAAAAACGGAGATTTTGGGTTCATGATATAAATTTAAAAAGGAATGAGTATGGAGAATTCCATCACTTATTCCCCTATCTATTAAATGACCCAGAAAAGTTTTTCCAATATTTCCGAATGTCATCAGTTAAGTTTTATGAATTATTAAAACTGTTAGGTATTCAAAAACAACACACTAACTATAGACTAGCAGTACCACCAGAAGAAACATTAGCAGTAACCCTCAAGTAAGTTTTCTTTACATTCATTTTTACTTATTCAGTGTAGTTTATTAGTAAATAAACAATAAAAACTTAAGAAAACTATTTTATCTCTATAACATATCATTCAAAACTTTTTAAGGGGATTGTATGTGTTCAAGTTGAGGTGATTCAGACTGATGGGAAGATTGAGATTGAGACTGGATGTTGATAGCGGTTTTGAGAAAACGATGTTTGTTGCTGTAAAAGAGTTTGTGCGTAGGGCGCCTGGATATCAAGATACTGATTTGTAAGTTGTGTGTAGTTGATAGAATCTAAGGGTGGTTGAAATGTTGTTTTATCTGAATTATTTAAATTTGTAATTTCGTATCACTGACTAGATTGAAGATCTTATTTTTTACTTTAATTTGTAATTGTGGAGAAAATGTCCGAACTGTTTCTTCGATTGAAGTGAAAAATGACGTTAAATGGCTTTTTCTTTCCATTTTTTCCTCCAGATAAGTTTGTAATACACGAGATATAGGAGTTGATTTACTTTTTTGACTACCATAATCGGGACTAGGTGTAAACCTTGGAGGAATTGGTGCTGGTGTAAGTGGTTCAGATCCCGATTCAATCTGCTCCAAATCTGGGCCTTCATCCTTCATTGTTACTGACTCACTGTCTGTTAAGTTAGATATTTGTTTTCGTTCGGAATAGTAAGGAAGAATGACAGAAATTGTGTCCTTCTGCTTCCATTTTTTTATGGGAACTGCAGTTTGTCCGCTTCTCGTTTTACGACTCTTAACTGCTCTTCGATAACTATCTCTTAGCGATGACCATCTTTTCTTACACTTTTCCACTACAAAAAAATACGTTCTTTTGCATTCTTTTTAAAATAATTGGCAGTTTCAATTAAGTTAATTTTCTACTGTCACATTTGATGTATAAACATAAAATCATTTTTTCCTTGGCTATGGAGATATCTTCGGATCAATTGCATTCAGCTACAGACTAGGAGAATCGACGGTGAGACAAATTATTTATAAAACATGCCATAAAATTTGGAAAGTACTATCTCCTATAGTGATGCCCAAACCGTCAACGGAGCAATGGGAAAAAATAGAGGAAGATTTTCGAACTATTTGGAATTTACCAAATTGTATTGATGCCCTAGATGGCAAGTATATTGTCTTTGAAAAACCTCCAAACACTGGCGCCCTTTATTATAATTATAATAAATGGTGCAGCATTGTATTATTAGTTTTGGTCGATGCGAATTATCGATTCATAACTGTTGATGTTGGAGCTTACGGGCGAAATAGTGATGGTGGTATCTTTCGTTCATCAGAACTGGGCAAAAATTGACATCAAACAGCTTAAATATACCACAAAGCAAATGTTTACCAAACACTAATATTAGTTTACCTCATGTACTTGTAGGAGACGAAGCCTTCCCGTTATTGCCAAATTTAATGAGACCATATTCAGGTTATCAAACGGAAAATAATGAAAGCATTAAAATTTATAATTATAGGCACAGTAGAGCTAGGAGGGTTAGCGAAAATGCTTTTGGAATATTAACAAAAAAGTTTCGTGTGTTTTTGAAAAAATTCAATGTAACACCTGAATATCTAGATATTATGACGTTAGCATGTTGTGTGTTGTGTAAGTTTACTTTCTTGGAAATATCTTCCCATTCGGATTTTTAACTTGTCAGATTTCCCGAAATGTGTCTCGTGGAGACATATATATATAGGTTTCTTCTCAACAATAAGTGTTTTTAATTCCGCATAATGCGTAAAGCATTCGTTACAATTCCATTGTATGATATTGTTGTGATAGGCCATTTTTACGCGTATGTATATAGGTTACCTCTAAGAAGAAATACCTGGCAGATCAGTATATAAATAAATTTATAGATGTATAAATAAATAAAGGTAGAATGTTTCTATGTACACATAAAATAAAATAATTAGATAATAAAATGATAATTATACAAGACGGTAGTTACTTTACCTTAGGCTAACAAACACGTATATGACATTTATTATAAGTTTTTGTTATGAACGAATAAGTTCAAAGGTAAATATGTAATTAAAAATTATTATTAATTTTGTTAAATACATAAATAAAAAGTTTACCTCGAGTAGGATTTGAACCTAATCAGTTCTACATACATAAAGACAAAATTTACATCGATTGGGGCTTGAATCTTGATGACGCAGTTGGTTATCGCGGTACTCTAGCAAAGTACAGGTGGTAGGTTCAAATCCTACTCGAGGTCAACTTTTTATTTATGTATTTAATAAAATTAATAATAATTTTTAATTACGTATATGACAGTTTAATTATTCTGGTTTCACAATAGTAAAAACCTCGTCACAAACAAGATAAATAACAAATAAATAAAATATCACAGATCAAGTAACAGAAAAGTAATAAATAAATAAAATATCACAGATCAAGTTAAAAAAAAGTAATAAATAAATAAAATATCACAACCAGATACAGTAGGTTAGTAAAAGTTCTCGTCGTCAGTGACAGACGAGGATACATTTCTAGGCCTACCCGTTCCTTTCCTTTTGGGCGTTGTTTCTATTTGACTGCACTCAGCAGTCGAAGAATCATTTTCGGATAAAGAACGGCTTCCGATGGAATCCCGTTTCCTTTTCTCCACATTGGCAGACATAGCTTGTGGAGAAGGCGGGGCATGAATGAAGTACCGCTTACTACATTTTCATCGAGTTTTCCTAGTAAAGGTTTAATAGCACGAACAATCATTGGCAGAAATTCTTTTGCTAAACCATGTATATCAATTATTGAATCTGGTACGATTCGTTTCAGCGATTCAGTTACTTTGGCATAGCTTTCTCCTGCAGTCGGCGTAGTAATTAAAACCCTTTTTTTGGCTTCACCATATGTGATGTTTTCCTTAACCTTTATTTCTTGAATAGCCTTTTCTTGCTTGAGAGCCGGGCAATTTGATGCTGCAGCAGTATGAGCCCTACCGCAATTGACACAGACTAGTGGTTTTTCACATGTGTTACCAATGTGTAGAGGTTTTCCACAGGTACACATCTGTACTTCAGATTTACAATTTACTGAGAAGTGTCCTACTTTGTGGCATTTAAAAAATTTAACAGGAGGCGGAATATACAATGGAACATTTAAGGAATAAAATGCAACTCTGATCGTCTTGGGCAATGTGGGTGTGTTAAACGTCAATACAAGACAAGCAGTTTCCTGATATTCTCCGTTTCTCTTAGTTATTGCCTCTAATAGTAGTCCCATATTTGCCAAATTTTACTAGTTTTGTCTTCGTTCACTAGCTAACACAAAAAATAATAAAATAATTTATTGCAATTTTTTAAAGGTTATATCCTATGTTTCTCCGACTATAATGAAAACTTTTTCTAACAGAGTGGTATAAACAAAATAATGCTGCTTGTTGAATTTAATCGAAAATACATGCCTTGAAGTTATATGTAAAAAGCTATAAAAAGAACAATGATTGAGGTTGCCAAATCCCTCACTTATTTAAGCTAGTTTTATGGTATTAAAATAGTAACAAAAAAATAAAATACAATTCAGATGTACATGTATAGTTTATTTGTACAGACATGGTACAAAGCCATTAGTATCACTAACCTTCATAATATACATAAGACAAGTTATTTTGTACTACAACAATGAAAAGCTACCACTAAGTCAATATATACAGTTGTTTTCTTGCTAATTATTGGACAGCTAAAATTTAATAAAAAATGGACTACTTTCATATTATTTTCGATCAATTTTGATTATATTATTAGATACAGTATTAAAAATTATACTGAATCGAAAATCTGAATATTTCTTTTAACACATTTTAAAATAAATTTCAACATAATTATATATAGTTTTTTTTCACTTCTTGTTAAGATAATACATCTGCAATTAAGAAAGAGAATCAGCAATAATCAGGTAGAGGTTTCCACAATTTGTCTTACCAACAAAGCATGCTGGGTGAACATGACAATTACAAAGATCGATTGTGATTTTAATTTGACAAAGATTAAACATCTTCCGTTAAAGGTATATTCTGTTATTTCTTATTAAGCTAACTTAAAAAAAAGTTATGGTACATCAAGTATTATTTTTATAGTAAATATTTGTTACATACTGGAGCGAAAGTAAAAGAAATATGCTTTTTTAATACACAAAGATAGTTATTACGTACAGTTTTACAAATTTAATTTTAAGATACAAAAGGTACAAAACGTATTAGAAACAACCTTTGATGTACTGTTTGTAAGAATTTCATGTATTCGTGTAGAAGATATTTTTAATATTCATTCACAGGAATTTGATAAAGTAAAACTTCCTTTAACTATACACGAATTAAAAATTCTTGTACACATTTTGATTTTGAAGTAAGAAATACTATCAGATTTTCAGTCATAAAATTGTAACAGTGAGTGTCGTCATTAATTTTCAGGTAATGCGTTCCTGAAAAAAACAAATACAAACGGAAACGTTTCGTTTCGTTATACACAATGGAACTTAGAGGACTTCCATTAAAGGCACAAATTTTCGAGTAGACCGACTTGTTCGAAATACTATTTAAAATATAATTATTATTTAAGTAAAGCTACTTAGTAGAAAATTATGAGATTATTGTTATTATTCTAAATACAAAATGATAAAAAAATGTAATTGACAGAATAGTTTCGTTAGTAAAGAATTTAATAAAAAATACGAAAATCAGTTTCCTTTACTATGCATATAAACCTAGTCGATGAATTTTTGCTGATAAAAAATTATGTAAGATGAAGACAATTGGTTTTGGATTTCCTTCTAAATCCAATTCCTGCAACAAATTATTCAAACAAGTTTATTTTATGTTTTATTACTTACAATATTATTTTCGTCTCCGAAATCTAAATATAATACATGTCTACCGTCATCCGAAGAATTTTTAAGTCTATCGAAAGCGTATCGCCAGAGAGTTCTACAACCAGTTCCAGCCTCTAACAACGTAAATCCATTTTCATAATGAATAACAAGTTGGGCAGGTCTACCTTTCCAAGCGCATCCTAAGCACGGAAAATCAAAGTTTAAGAAATTCTTTGCTAAGATTACTTACGGCAAACAAGCTCTCTTTGCGTAACAGCGCTTGCGTGACTACCATTTACTAATGCTTTTGCCCACGCTGCAAGATCTCGATGGGTTTCAGCTCTTAAGCGATGAGTAATTACACCCTCAGCAGTTGCACATCGTATGCTGAACTCGGGCAATTCAGCTCTCCTTCCAGAACCAACTAGTCTTGTAGCGATTAGTGCATATGCCTCAGCGGGTGTTCTCCAAGCTTCTCCTGACCAAGGAGCACTTTCATATAATCTAAATTCACTATCGGTAACGGCAGCAAACACTGAATTCCACCTATCTAAATCTTCTGAACTGTCCGAGCTCGATAAATTATTCTAAAATGCAACATGTAATAAAACGTTATTTAGAAATTATGACTTACTTCAAATCGTGGTCGTCTTAATAACCATCCGATGTATCTTAGGTCAGGTATTGCACGTGCAGCTTCATGTAATGCAGCTGTTGTTAGTGTAGCTAAAGCTGAATGTAAAGTATTAAACCATGCAGCGGCTTCGGCTGGATCTGTTGCTCGCAGTACGCAACTATGTACAGCGTCCGGAGAATGAAGTTCTAACGTTCGACCCTCTGAAAAGAAAGTTGTATCAATGATACAATTTAAATCAGCGTAATCTATAAACTATTAACAAACAATGTGCTTCACAAAAAAATTTATGAATTTTTGTTACATATTACAGTTGTAAGTTTTAATAAATTGTTTTTTTTTGGCGAGTAAGGTATTCAGTCAAATAATAGTAATTTATGCAATAAGGAAGGAAATCACCTTTTTAATGTTTTTTATCTGGCGATTGAACTTTCTTATAATTTGCTAAATTTATAATAAAAATAGTTTAGGAAAATAACCGAAAATGGAGTGGTTATGGTAATTGTGCTAATACTTGCTTTAATTGTATATATATTTTTCGAAGTGAAGTTAAGAATTACCCAAGGCATATGTAAAATATGTTTAGTTAGTACAACTATGAAAAAGTGCAAATGCGAATAATTTTTTTAAAGTTTAAATTAGATTAAAAATCAGTTTAAAAGACATTAAATAAGTAGACAAAAATGTTGAAAATTTTTTGATAAAGTAGGACATTATTGCAAGTTGCACTATGTAATTAAATGATCGGGCAAAGAATGCGAGTCCCAGCAGTTTAGTAATTTTAAGCAATTTATAAAAGCATAATGAGGAAACAAGAGCAAATTTTGATGAAAACTGGTTAAATTAAATGAGATTTCCATTTAAGATTTAAAAAATTGAAAAACGTTGAATTGTTTTCTAAAGTTGTACAAATTATACGTCAGATAGTTTAATATTCGTGACACATACATTATTAGAAAATAGATCACGTTCAAGATACAAACAAATAAAACAGATCCGTTCGATTTAAACACCGCATCTATGCCAAAAATGAATACATGTGGACAAAAACAGTTATTAACTACGTTAAAATTATATTCTGAAATTATTTGGAAAAAGGATTATATGATTTGAATTAAATTTGTATTTTGTTCAAGGATAACAGAAATGGCTAAGCTGAAGTTAAGGCAAACGTACTACTTCTAAAGGAAATTAAAGATGATTTTGTTTTAAAAACTGTGCTGTATTAGCAAACAAATTACACCAAATTTGGCAACAAGAGAGAATTTAAAAAAAGCTATGGTAACAAAATAGAAAATCTTTTGAGTGGGTTAACGATTTTGCAATCAGCAGGAAGGCTAGTGGCGCCGCTTTGTGAGTGTATGTTCCTAAATGTAAAACTCTGCGATCCTCCATAGGGAGCCATTTTAACTGTTTGAATTTGGGAGAAATGTGTTCAAACTTTCTAATACCAAAAATGAAACGAACACAAGAGTTTTGTATTGCTCGAATTCTTTGCTTTCCAAAGACAGCTAAATATGGACCGTACAGAAAGTCGCAGTAAGTAAAGTGAAACAGTACCAATGACTCACATGGCAATATTTTAAGCTAAATATTTAAAAATTGTCTATTACAATACAACATTTTTAATGAAGAATATGCTTTTTGTATAAGTTTTGTTACATGTACGCGAAATCTTACCTGTTTATCCAAAATAACTCCTAAGTTACTTGTGGTGTTGACAATTGGAAGTCTTACATTATCAATGGCAAGGTTACAATATTCTTCAATATTAATTTTAGCAGAGCTAGCAAACAACATACAATTTGATTCAGATGGATTGAGTTTTAAATTGGACTCTTTAGACAGTTTTTGAATTTGGCTCAATTATTTAGTAATGTAGTCATATATTTCTTTATCGCCTTTACCATCAAAACTTACGTATAATTGCATGTCATCTGCGTACGCTTGAGCACGAGAAAATGTAACCGAATTTAAAATATCTATGGTACATACTACATACAATAGAGGGCCGAGAATAGACCCTTGACGCACCCCAGTTAGCATTTTAATTTAGTAGAATATCGGTTATTAACACGAATTTGTTGACATCTATCTGATAGATATGAGAATAACAGAGAGACGGAAGAGGTACTAAAGCAGAAGAATTTTAAATTAAAGCACATTACATTACAGTTAATCGTATCAAAGGCTTTAGAGAAGTCAAGCAACACAAATACACAAGTGGGACTACGATCATACGCCGAAATTAGATCATCAACAACAGAAACTAGAGCAGTAGAAGTGCTGTAACTTTTTCTAAAACCGAATTGAGAATTAGGCAACAAATCACTACCAGAAAAGATTAAAATTTTGTTCATGGAGAAGTTTTACGAAAAGCATGGAAATAACACGCAAATCAAAGTTTTCCAGCATAAGGAATAATAAGACTGTTCAATGCTGTAAATATGTCCAAATAATATTAAATATTCCTATTTTGTTTATAATATCTTCCAATTAAATACATTTAAAAATAAAATTATTTCCATAATAATTAATTTTTTCTTACAATTAGAAGGATTATTATGAGCAGTCTCTACAAAATACTTATTAATGTCCTCCGGATTCCTTAATTCCCTACGTAGACTACTAGTGCCGCATTTATGTACATTCAATTCTTTAAGGCTTTCCAGATTTTCTGCAGTTTATTTCCTATCGAAATTCGATTTAAGTATTCTTTCTTTTCTCTTCTAATCATATATAACGTATTATTACATAATGTTTTATAAGAACACCAATCGGAATGTAATTTACAACATTTATATATATATATATATATATATATATATATATACTTAACTGCGTGTCTCTTGCTTTCATGGCGTTCTTTTAACGTCATGTGTTATCCATGGAGATTTTGGTTTTTTAAGTCTTACAGATTTTCAATGAACGTGTTTATTAAAAGCTGACATAATTAAAAAACTTAATAAGCACATCTTGTTATTAATACCTGTCTTTATCCCTATTAAATCTATTAAAACATCTGTATGTAACTACTCTCAGCTCAGTTTTGTTATTATCAATTTTACTGATACAATATACAAATTTGTGATCAGAAAATAGATCATAGTTAACAACACTTACAGTTGCCACTATATCTATGTCAGGCACAAACATAGTGTCAATTAATGTGGCAGAATTGCTCATAGGATTCAGTAATAACCTATATTAAATTACAATTGTTAAAATATTATTTTATAGGATTAGAGCTATTAAGAAAATTCACGTTTAAATCCCCTAAACAAATAATTATGTCTGATGTAGGAACAAGAGCAGACAGAATATTATCAAAATCATTTATCAAAGAATGTACATTTGTGTTAGGACGCCTATAAAATCCACAAATCACTAACCGTTTGGCACTATTATATTATATTAAGACATAAGAACCCTAGTTGCCAGCTTACCTTAAAGTCAAAAGATTCTATTTGGTATGATAAACCCCACTTTATGTACACAACTAGTCCTCCACCTCTAATCTAAGTTCGATCTTTTCTAACAACTTGATAATTTGGTATACCACATTATGTGAGAATAAACTGTGTTAAAGCTAAAATTTTGAAATTTTAAAGGAAGTAATAAATGAAGCGAAACACGAGCAATAATTTACAGATTATAATTACATAAAGTAATAATAACCTTAGCGAAATACGCTCTCAACACATAAGTTTAATCACAATAGTTTCAAAATTAAAAATATCTGGCGTGGAACACCACATGACCTTCCAACTTAGAAAATGGGAATTAAAAGAAATGAAATAAATTTAATTATATTTTTGTAGGGTAACTATGCAACCTTTTTTTTTATACGTTCATAACGAAAACAGGCCATATTGTAAAAACAGAAACAATAAACTATGTCAGAATGACATTTAAAATTTCATGTCAGATAGAGATTAATATATATGTTACCTTAAAAAAAGTTCCAAAGCCGCCCGCATCTACATGTCAATAATACAGTTTAACCATTTTCATTCATATTTAATTAGTTTTTAGACTTACTTTGCGTTATATTAACAAAGTTTATAAAGAAAAGCTGTGTAAATTTAAATTTTCTTTAAAAAATATGTCTATACTTTTTCTTATAAAATTAATCGTTATTCAGATATTGTAAAAATTTGAACAAACACTTAAATTCTACCTTAGGAATTTATTGCCGCTAAATTACGCGTCGTATCAAAAAATTGCCTAGAACATAATGAATGGATATGTTTAATGTCTACATCATTTTTATATCCTTGAAATACGCAGCTGTTTTAGAAATATTTGATAAAAACAAAAACTGCCCTTAATAAACCTGTCTCTCCGCAGCTGGATTTATCCCAAAATCTAACAGCTCCAAGCGAAATGAAAACAAGCTTAGTACAAAATTTTAAGTACGTAGGTATTTTTGTTCTGGAGTTATGGTGGATACTCATACATCCACACAGACACACACACGCACACGCTAACGCACGCGCACAAACACGCACACGCACACGCACGCGCACGCGCACACGCACACGCACACGCACACGCACACGCACGCGCACGCGCACGCACACGCACACGCACACGCACACGCACACGCACACGCACACGCACACGCACACGCACACGCACACGCACACGCACACGCACACGCACACGCACACGCACACGCACACGCACACGCACACGCACACGCACACGCACACGCACACGCACACGCACACGCACACGCACACGCACACGCACACGCACACGCACACGCACACGCACACACACGAACAAGTGTAACGCTACAGACAGAATCATTAAAGTTATTAATGATTTGGAAACTCCCAACTATCAGTAACAGAAGAAGAGTTTATCCATCTAGGAATAGACAGTAACAATTCTAATGTTAGTACGAAAAAAAGGAGACTTTCTGAGTTTTATAGACTTCTTAAATGAATGAATAACGTAATGGATATAGCGAAACGATACACCGATGACGTATACGACCTTATTGACTTAATTAGAAACGTAGTTCCACATCTAACAATTAGGGCCCAGACAGAAAGATGCAAGCGATTGGTTAATCATCTGAAAAGGGGCTTAGAAAAAGACGGCATGGGAAATTCCGCACCAGAATCTATAAGAGGAGTCTCTGTGGAACGAACAACCTCAATAGAGAGCATTCAAAGCACTTTTTAAAAGAAACAAAAATTAATCATGTCTTCATTCTATAATAATTATTCTCAAACACAGCTACAACTCCTGAAAATATCGACACTAAATGTTAAAAGCATCAAATCATATTACAAATTGTTAAATCTTGAGCAATTTCTTGACACTCATAATCCAGATTTATTACTTGTACAAGAAACAAATATAAATAGCATTTTGCAAACTCACAAATCATCTAAGTATGACCTTTTTCACAATTTTACACAAAGCGAACACTCCGAGACAGCAATCGCAATACAGAAAAATTCTAAACTAAACGTACTTTCATAAAATTAATTTGCGAATTGCCAGCAAGGAATGGATTGTTTCAATTATATATGTGCCGCACAATTTAACACTCGCAAGTAACATAATAGATTCACTTTTCAATAACATACGGAATTGTAATACCGTTGATGAAGTTATAGTGCCAGCAGGAGATTTTAACTGCACATTGGACCAGCAATCAAACCGTATTAATTCAAATGAACGTTACCCAGCCATTGTTAAATTATTACTATAAGTGATAGAGACGTATTCATTAGAAGACTGTTGGAAATTATTCAATAAAAGAGATGGTTACACCTTTTTTACCTAACAATCCGCCTCTAGGTTGGATAGAATCTACATATCTCAAAGTATACTTGGTCAATTACATAACACGTCATTGCAACTTTCATTTTTGGACCATTTAGCAGTAACTAGCGTACTGAAACTGACTAACGCCAATACTTCCGGTCAATCTGCCTATTGGAAATTTAACAACTATCTTCGTGGGACAGCTTGAAAATCAAGTTAAAATATATAATAATGTTATATACGCAACAAAAGAAAAACACTGAACAATTAGAGCTAAGAAGTTTAAAGCCACATTAAAAAGATGCACGACTACAAAAACTCAACTTTCGAAGGTGTTTTAAGTACAAAACAAATAATGAAGAACGCTCAGGATTGGTATAATAGAAAAACCGAGAAAATTTTATAGCGGAAGAAACTGCAAAGTATAGCCAACTCTGAGAGGCCATCGCTAAATAGAGGCAATTTACAGACTATAAACCACTGGGTGAATTAACTTACAAAGGAGTCTCTGTTACCGATCCTTTAACGCTCTGCTCGATTGTTAGGAGTGAATTTGTTACCAAATTTCAAGACAGTAAGCAAAATATTGATGGAGTTAAGCCAAATCGCTATTGGATATTCCTTTAGTACGAGATGACTTCAGAAGCGATTTTAAATCCCTTAATAAAAGAAGCGCTCCAGGGATCGACGGATTAACAGTAAATTTTTACATTGCCTTCTGGGATAAAACTGGATCAATCCATTGTCAAGTTGCCGTTTTATGTTTAAATAGGAAAGAACTACCTAAGTCAATTCCAAAAGCAGTAATTAATCTAATGCTGACAAATGAGGACCTAACTGACTTAGAGAACTGGAGGCCGGTTTTAGTTTTAACAACTGATTACAAGATATTGGCAAAGGCCGTATCTTTAAGGCTGTGTAATGTTATTAACAGAATTATTAACACTGACCAAAGTTACGGCATACCAGAAAGATGCATATATGACACTCTTCACTTACCCAGATACGTGATCGATTATGTAAATGAACAGAATAACCCATTAGCTATTATAAATTTAGATCAAAAATCAGTGTTTGACTGTATAAGCCATGCGTACTTGTTTCACGCTCTAAAACTCTTTAATTTTGGAACTTGTTTCATAGATGCCGTTAAAACTTTGTATAACATGATGCCATGTAGGAATAGGCAGGTTTCTCACTAGTGAAGTTTTAATTCGGAGAGGAATCCGTCAAGGCTGTCCTTTGTCCGGGCCTCTGTATTGTCTAGCCATTGAACCATTTCTTTCCTAATGTAGACAATCCCTTAAAGACATGATGTTTCGCGGCATTAATAATAACAATAATAATAACCGTCGGACTTTTAAATTGGTGGTGAGTGCGTATGCGGACGATGTATCCGTTTTTATTACTCACAATAGTGATTTTCCGCTTCTTCAGAGAATTTACAGCACATTTTTTCAACAATCCGGGCCAAAACTTAATAACGGAAAATCTGTAGGATACTGGACGGGGAGCTGAAAAAATAGGAAATATCGGCCTATCGACTACCAATGGACTAATCAATTCATAAAAATATTAGGAATAATATTTTCTGAAACCAAAATGCAGATGCAGAGTGGGCGTTTCAAGATCTTAAAGTAAAAGTTACTACTTCTTTAGAAAGGTGGAAAAAGCGTGTTTCTTTTTATCAATAATTGCCAAAAGAGGAATTATTAACCAGTCAGCTGCAGCTAAAATTTGGCATTGTCTGTAAATTTTACCCTGAAGTAGCACATAACTCTGTCAATGTCAAAAACTATTTATAAACTTTATGTGGTCAGGAAAACATTGGGTACACAAACAAGATTTCTATCTACCCATTGAATTTTGAGGAATTGGATTAGTTCATTTGATTTCAACGTCATATTGCTTTCGTTTGCTAAGCGTCTAAAAACTGATCAACTCTAAACTCGAGGAAACACAAAACTGGAAAATTGCGCTCGAGCGTTCAATAATGGAAGGAAGCAGGTTTGGAGTCTCGTGGAAAATGTTTTTCATCAATCCCAAAATCCCAAGCTTCCTTATTTGTTAAGTGTTAAGGGATGGAACCTTGCTTTCTATTTGGACTAAATTTCGTAAGCACAAATTGAATCTTTATGAAATTTACTGCTTTGATGCGGATTGAATATCTACAAATACCAGTAGTTTCTATTCTATTTCAGGCAAATACGACGACTGTTTATGTACGTTATTACACACACCTGAAGCTACATACGTACAAAAAGAGAATACTTAATTTATTTGCAGTAATAACAAGAATGGAAACTCGTCAATTCGTCTTATGAGTTAGCGCTTTCTTAAAAAACCTTACACACTCACTTCCTTGGCCTTTTCCTAGTTATCTATTTTTACTTTAACCAAGGCACCCAAAGCTTGGCCTCCAACACCCCCAGTTGTAACAAAAAATGCACAGTATCTACAGAATGTGCCTTATTCTTTAGCAGAATAACAAAGCCAGGTCAACCACTTATGTTGAAACAGCAGTTTTTTATTTTTCGTCTGCCTCTGCGGCACTGGCAAATGAAGTTGATGTAGAAGCTTCACTTTCATTAAATTTTCTTCTTTTTTAGAAATTTGCCAAAGAACTTAATTACTCATACTTGGATAGTTCACTAAACTAATTACACAATAAATTGTCTATTTAACAAACGAACTATAAAAACTAGTAAATAAAAATAAATAATAAAACAAAATCTCATGAACGAATACGAATAATATTAGACCGCCACCACAAATGCAACGTTTTTAAAGACACCCTGTATCTGGACCCTGTACATTAACACGCACTGTGAAAGTCGTCGTATGAGACAGAGACGGATCACCTCTACTTAGCGTTTACTTCATGTAGGAAATGCAGATGTTCTAGATAATTCCAGAAATAGAAATACCTAGGCAAGGTCATCTCTCTGATACACCGATGACTCATATATCTGGTCGCTTGCCGCTATTGTTTACTAATAATGCTAATATACAGATGATTCATTATTATGAAATTCTAGTCTCTAGAATGTTCTAAAATTTCTTTTTAATTATTATCTCAATCTCTTAACTCTTAGGATCAGTTTCAGTACTCTACTCTCGTCTACGTTCGGCAGGTTCGGTTTCCCAACGAATTTACAAATACAATGCATTTTAGCAGTACGCCATAGTTTTTGTTTACCTTTACTTTACCGAAAAAATTAAGCCCCTATCCTCAGAAGCACGCCAAATTTGGATAGCACAGTTAATTGTTTTGTTCAATTAATAACATATTGGATTTACTTTTATTACTAGGTTATTCCATAAGTCTTTGTGCATAATACATTAATTAAGAAAACTGAAAATCAGAACAAAAAACGAAATAAGTTTGTTTTTTCTTGGTACATTTAAGTAACGCTTTGATTTTTTTAAGGATTAATAAGAATAAGCGTAAAATAGAACACCAGGTTTAGGCGCTTTGGGGGACATATCCCCCTTAACCCCCCTTCATATGTGCTTTAACATCTCAAGTAATTCTTAAAGCTTTTACTGAGGACGACCACCGTAATTGTTAATAATGGATAAGTATTTTAATTATGTGTAATAATCGTGAAAGTAAACATTTTCATAGACCCCGCACTAAACTTATGATAAATGGCTTTCCGTTAGATTCTTTTGAAATTTAGATATACTGTAAATATCGACCTCCTGATCAACATTTACCATTGCCACAACTCCCCATCACCAACCGTTTGGATAAAACAGGGTGAACTGTTTGATATTGGACTCAAATCCATTTGGCTCTCTTGTATTGTGTCCAATTGAGGAAGACCATGTTTTTTTTGCAATTATCAATTTCCAATAGCATTCTCTTGAATATGTCATACTTATTGTTACAAAACTGTCTTTTACGTGTATACAGAGTGCTAAATTACATTTTGACTCACTTAAAAAAATCAAATTTTATGTTTAAATGTATTTACCACAAAATATGTCGTTGGGATTTTTTTATTTTGTCATATGTCCTCTACAAAGCCGTATTTGGTGAGAAACATTTTTTAACATATGTATTCAATTGCTAAATACTTCAGTTAGTAGGTAGTTTTCACAACTAGTTACGTTTTCTGTTTACTTATATACAAAATAGTATATTCAGCGCCAATATACAGACACACAGCACGCACGCACGCACGCACGCCCGCACGCGCGCACGCGCGCACGCACGCACGCACACACGCACGCACGCACCCACCCACCCACCCACCCACCCACCCACCTACCCACCCACCCAACCACCCACCCACCCACCCACCCTCCCACCCACCCACCCACCCTCCCACCAACCCACCCACCCTCCCACCCACCCTCCCACACACCCACCCACCCACCCACTCACGCACAGTCACACACACTCATACACAGTCACACACATTCACACACACACTTACACGCACGCACACACACACACACACACACACACACACACACACACACACACACACAACACACACACACACGCTCACACACCTCACACACGCTCACACACGCTCACACACGCTACACACACACTCACACACACCACACACACACACACACACACACACACACACACACACACACACACACACACACACACCACACACACTCACACACTCACAACTACACACACTCACACACACTCACACACACTACACTCACACACACTCACACACACTCACACACACTCACACACACCCACACACACTCACACACACACACACAAAGTCGATTGCATAACTTTCTATCTACATGTGTATATGTAGGTTGGAAGGTAAAAATGAACCAAATATAATAAAAGCAAGTTTCTGAAACATTTCTGTCTGCTTTGTTTGTAATTATTTACAGCTTTTAGTTAGAGACGGAAAAAAGCGAAAATTGAAGTTTCCTATTACTATTATATGTGATAACCATTGTATCTGTTATTCCGATGGAGATAATGGTAAGATAATAACTTTTGCGTAAGGTACAAGAGCGTTCCGCTTTCTACTACTTATTATAGGGAGTAATGTCACAGTCACAAAATAAAGCATAGAAAATTAATTTTCACTTTAAGTTAGTTTAGATCTTCAGTAAGGATTTATTTTGTAATTTACTTTTGTTCGTCAATAAAAGGGATGAAAAACAACATGTTCAACTGAGTTGTTTGATAGAGAAGCAATTTACGGGATAATTAAAAAGTCACAAAAGAGAAATGTCTTATAATGATGACAAGTGCAAACAGCAATTTCATTACCATAAAATGTTGAAAGGACGTAAGTACTTTACTTGAAATTCAAATACTTAATTCAATTTTCAATTATATTATTTCAAACGTCTGGAAATAAATGTACAACACAATGTGAAATACACGACGTACCTATACTCGTTGGGTTCTCAACTGGAAAATAAAACGTAAAAGATGTCATTTCTCTATTTTGCATTCAAAATGAATAGAAATGCAGCAGTTGATCGTTTGAAGAATTCAGTCGTTCATATTTTGAAATTTAAATTACGTTTTCAAACATGGAGTACACAAAAAACTTTCAATCAATAAATAAAATATTGATAAATGGAATATTACATCAGAGTTGTTCAGTTCAAGTTATTTCTCAATACCTCAAAGGTAGATATATAAAGTGATATGCGATTTACATTATAGTTATATACTTGAACTCACTTTAAATCCTATCATAGATGAAATACGTAATACCTATTGTTTAATACATTAAAGACAATGCGTAGTATATTACAAAAATACTTTGGTCACAGTAAATACGTTCTTTAGCACAAAACGCTGTAGCCTTTACCATTGCTACGTATGACCGTTGAAGGGTCTCTACCGCAGTAGAGACAATTGTTTTTTGTTAGATGCATGTATTAAAAAAATGAAAACATCTGCTTAAAACTTCACCTTTTCTTACCTTCGTGGATTCTATCCATGTTTTCTCCTTTGCTTATATTACAATACATCGGGGCATATTTAGTGGGTCGGATGGGATGTTTCTTGGGGAAGAAAAGTTCAACAAATTTCCCTTTGAACTTTAATGTGATAAGGAAGATAAAAGTATACTTTACATCAACATTGACAAATTTATACAGATTACAGAATGTCGTTTATAGAATATTGTTCGTTTTCTGCCCTTTCACATTGCTTAATAATTATGTACTTTGGTATATTTTTACTTGAAATTAGTTTGTTAAAAAAAAAGAAATAAATAAATAAAAATAACATTCTGTAGATACCAAAAATTTCTATCATGTTCAAAAAAATGGTAACATTCGGTCGATAGGATGTAGTTCTGAAATGGAAATACTTAGGAACTGAAAGCATACCAAACACCATTAAAGCTCCCAATTTACAAAAAATGTGTTCTCAAGCATTTGTTTAAATTAGAAATATTACCTGTAGATAGGCAACCCGTAAGCTATTCCACGTACATGTTTATTTTGCGTCATGCACCTTAAGTTAGTTCACGCTGCCAATTTGGTTTGTGTATATTTTTTAAAATGCTTTTAACAAGTGATGAAACCGTTGATATGATTGCGGTCTATTTGGAGTGCTTTTAAAATACAGCAATAGCTGAAAGACAGTATGCGACCCGGTATCCAGATCGCCATCATTATGGGAGAAGAATTTTTCCACGTTTGGTACAGCGACTACGATATACTGGTAGCTTTTGTTATCCTAGATTTAGAAGGCGTCGCATTGGAAGGACGGAAGAAATATTATTAACGAATATTTTCAAGAACACTGGATACGAAGGGGAAGCCTAATTCCTTGGACGGCCAGGTCACCCAATTTGACGTGTCTCGACTTCTACTTCTTGATGGACATTGTATTCCAAACTCCACCGACAAGATTTGACATGGAAAACAAAATCCGAGATACAATTCGTTAACTACCAGCTGTGGAAATCGAAGCAGCAGTTTTATACACCGGAACAACATTGGAAGACTGTTTGGAATGTGAAGGAAGGCAGTTTGAATATTTATCGAGGCATTAAATACCTAATATTTTTGAATTTAAAATCGAATTTTTGGTTTTGTTTGAACTTTACACGTTAAAATTACACTTTAATTTCGCTATAAATCTACTAACAACAATGTTAAAATACATTGCAATTAAAATTTTAAAGAAAAAGCGTAAAAACCTTATTTTTCTATTCTTAACACCCCCTAGCGACGGTGATGGATATTAAAAATCACTGTTGGTTTTTAATTCGATTAACAATTACTATCTCTTTAATAATGAGACCAACTAGGCCCAGCAAAACCAAACTTCGTCAATTAAATTGTAAAAAATCTTCATTTCGCTAGAATTTTAAAACGAACAAAGATATCAACTTGCGGTTTTTACATTTTTCTTGCATATTAAATTTACTTTTTGAATACGATGTCAAAAATTTACCGTGTGATTTTAATTTTCGGAGTGAAATGAAAAAACTGATATAACAAATTGCGCTCTTATTAGGAACTACAATGGGAACGGCATTTTAAAATACCTACATTTGTCTTCAGCAATTTTAATGATTACACTTTCAATAGCTTCCCCCACTAGTATTATGGTCAGCACGCCAATGAACCTTAAACCAAAATTATGTAGAATTGTTTAGACTTCCTAACGATGTAAGCAAAGGTATATCTTTACATAGGAGTTTTGGGATAAATTTAGGATTTTATTATTTAATTTTTAATTGCGCCCCCTAGCGGTGAAAAACGAAGTTTCAAAATAATTTCCAGGATTTTTTCATGGCTACGTTCATAATAAAATTTTTCCCATTGTTATCAGATTAACAGGTTCTGAAATACAGCCGCTTACCTCGCTTATTTACACACCCGGTACATAAATAAGATATTCATGTATTGTAGAAACACCGGGAATCTTATTGTTCCACAGTGCGTTTTCTAAAAAGGAAAAAACCATTTTAGCTCTCAGTGAAAAGTAAAAAAAATTAAGTAATCACAGTGTTAATGGCTTTCTGTGCGGTTTATTACTAACCCGAATCAAGTTAGCAATAGATTTCAGCAATAGACGTTTTTTCAATAAATGAATGAACTTGTGGAGGACGAAAGGGGTGAAAAATAAGAGTAACTTTGGTGATGTTGGTGTTTTTATAACTTTGTACTTTGCGTAAAATAGAAGCTAAAAGCAAAATTTGAAACCGTACCCCCTCCCCGTTTTAAAATTGTGTAATTTTCAAGAATCCGTGCACTTTATGCACTTCGCCGTAGTGAGTGGGTTGTTGAACGGTGTTGTTCACTAGCAATAATATACCCGCCAACACAAATGTACAATTGCGGCCTGGGAAAAGTTAGCACTATCATTTTTCTACTGTAATTCAATAGAAAATCATAGGTGTACAAATTTGATTAAAATGAAAGTGCTGTCACCATAGGCACTTTTTAAATTATAAAGCATTTTCAAATACTTGCATTGTGGTACGCCACTGTAAATGAACGTCATATTGACATAAAAAGTCCGTTTACTCTATTCAAAAATTTCAAAAAACGATTACTAGATAAATGTAAGCGCTGTTAATGCACCATCACCATATTGAAAGGGGTGTTAAACCCTGTTTATTTCTTTAATTTTTTATGTTAGAAGGGTTCACTAGCAATTGAGCGAATAAGAATGTACATACCTCCCGTTTTGAAATTATATAGTATTCAAGAAAACGCGCTCTTAATGCACCATCACCGTATTGAAGGAGGCGTTGAACCCTGTTCTACAAGAAATATTCTTATTTCTTTAATTTTTTATGTTTGAGGGTTCACTATCAATCGTATTAGAGCGAATAAAAAAGTACATTCCTCTCGCTTTGAAATTACCTTATTTTTAACAAAACGCACTAAAAAAACATTTATTCATTAAAGCGAACCCTGGATGTTATTGCATATCTCGCGGTCATGTGAACCTAACCTATCGACCTAAAGTCGAATATAATACTTAAACTTTGAAGCCTCTTTTCACCGAAAGGATCTTGGGGGAACGTAAGGTTAACGCTATCTTTTAGTTGTTTCTGAACTACTGAAATATTGAGGGTTATGTAGTGTCGATCGCATGTAAAGTATTGTTTCCTTTAGGTTTTTGTGCCTTATTGGCCTTCTGGATAGATTGTTATCAATTGGATATATAGGGTAGTGGTTGATTGTTACCGATCTTTAAATATTATAAGCAAAGTTAACCCTAATGCTAAAATAAGTTGTTGTTTATATGTAACAATATAACATTTGGCCTATTACTAAAATGCTAATGCTATTGTTATCGCAAGAATTTGCTTTAGTTTGATTGTAACATTAAAGAAAATGCAAAGTCATCTATCAGTGTTAAATATTGGTTTATTTATTATCGGTATTCTGCTGAAGCAGGTTATCAGGTGTTTTCTCTCAACGACTTTCTATCCATGGCCTCTCTTTTCACTACAACATAACCACCTCCTTCCTTCAAGTCATCTATCCACTTCCTCTTTCTTCTTTCTCTCTTCCTTTCTCCATCCACTGACCCTTCCAGAACATATCTTAACAAACTATTTCCTTTCATAACACGCCCAAACCAACTCCTCTTCCTTTTCCTAATAGTGTTTAATACGTCCCTTATTTTTCCCGCTCTCCTTAATACTTCCTCATTTCTTACTCGATCCGTCCACTTGATTTTCAACATTTTCCTCCACACCCATATCTCAAATGCTTCTAATCTATTTTCCATCTTACTGCTTATTGCCCATGTCTCACAGGCATATAGAGGATACTCTATATAAACCACTTTGCTAACTTCTTCCTCAGTTTCAGGCTTAGTCGGCTATTAAACAACTTTCTTTTCCTGCTATACGCCCCGTTTCGCGATTTGTATTCTCATTTTAATTTCCTCTTCACTCTTCCAGTCCTGTGATAACTCCGTGCCGAGGTATTTCTACCTTCTTACTCGTCCTAGCTTTTCTCCTCTCACTTTTACGTCCATATTTTCTTATTCTGCAACTCTCATAACCTTGTTCTTATTGTGGTTAATTCTCATACCATACATTTCCTCCAGATTTTCCAATTGTTTTAACACATTGTTTAGTTCCCGTGTGTTTTTAGCAAATATTATCATATCATCAGCAAACCTAATATATTGTATTTGTCTTCCTTCAATAGTAATTCCTTTAAAAAATTGAAACATTCTTCCACCATCTCTTCCAAGTACATATTAAAATATTGGTGGTATAATTAATTTTGTGTCCATGCCTTCAGGAAAACTCAAACCTGGGATTTGTTGTGCTTATTTAACTATGTTATTTTTGTTTCTGCTCTTCTTTAAGCTACACTTAGGCTGCTTACCGATTAAATTTAATTTTCCTGCAATATTATTTAAGCTGATTTTGGGTCATGATATGGTAAGTAGCGTGTGACTTTCAGTTATGCAAATTATTTTTCTTTCTTGTTGTGCAAGATTTTTTCTTTTCAGGTCACCATTTGCGATATCACTTCATCGCGTTGTGTGAGTGCTAAAACTTAAACTTAAACAGTTTTTACGTTAATCATTTATTTTCTGTTTGGGTAATTCCTAATTTTTACGCACTCAAGTGTAAGTTTTTTTGTTTATTCAGTTTACGCGTGGTATACTATAGGAATTTCCTGTGCAAAACAAATTTTTCGTAGGATATCGGGGAGCACCATTCTGTTTGGGTTTTTTTTCGCTTTTTGACATTTAACTAAATATTTGATTCTATGTTGTTCGGAATTTCGTTGTTACTTTGTATTTACGAAGTAAGTAAAATATAAAGTATGAAAATGCAAACTTTCACAATTATCGTTCATAATTAAAATACTTATCTTTTGGGTTATAATTGTGTATTTATTTATTGTTTTTGCCATAACAATTATAGTTATCACCTCAATAAATGATCGTATTTGATTTAAAAATTTATCCAAGACGTCAAACAAGATTATGAAAGATAATATAATAACAATTAGATAAACGTATTTGAAAACCAATCATATAACCTAATGATCATTTCACTATTTGGAGACATCAGAAAAGGAACTACATGAATTTTTAGTTTTTATACGTGGAATTCACCTCAGTATTCCGTTGACCATAAATAATAAAATAAAAGCTGACAGTTTTTAAACGTACTAATGTCTAAAAAAATAAAATAATTTTAAGCTAACACATACCGAAATGTATCTTCACTTCTTCTTCTTCCCTTATGCCTTTACAGCGTCGGGTATTGTTCTTCGATCATTGTTGCATTGTTTTTTTGGTCGGCCTGGTGTTCTTGTTTCCGTTGTTTTAGTTTGGAGATACAGTTTTGTTTTCCTGTTGGGGTCCATTCGAATTACATGACCATACCACGCTAGTTGTTTTTTTCTACCTTCGTCCATATCGTTTCCTGTTTTAATTAGTTATAGATTGTTTCGCTCTTCTGCCTGTCTAGTTTTGTTACTCCTTTTATCTTTCTTAAATATTTCATTTCGATATCAGTTAATCTTTTTTTGTGTTTTGATTGTGTGTTATATATTTGTTGTTTCGTTTTCTTTCCAATTTCTTTCTTCCCTAAGATTGTTTTATTGGTCTTGTAGCATTCCAATCTCCTATTATTAAAATGTTTTCATTTGTTTCTCTACATTTGTCCAGTGTTTCTTGTAATTTGTAGTAATATTTTTCCCTATGTTTTCTTATATGTCCCTTGTACCGGTGCATATGTTTGGATTACGGTTATTTTTGTTTCTAATTCCATTTCTATTGTGATTATTCCTGAATTTACTGGGTTCCAATTTACTATTCTTTTATTGCATTTGATACTATCACTCCATCTATCTTCTTTCTCGTCTACCTTTTTATTGCATATTCCGTCTTAGTGCTATATATTTACATTGGTTGCTATTGTTTTGTGTTTAAATCTGTAATTTATTTATTTTGTTCTTTCTTTCTGTCTTTTATTGGAGTAAATAGTGTTTGTACCATTTTAGGCTTTACTTGATTGGAAGGCGAGCTTCTAAATATTTTTGTTTTTTGTTTGAGTTCTCATCTGAGTCCTCCTTTGATCTGTTTCTTTTGGACGTCTCTTCGTTATTTTCTATGCTGTCCTTTATACTTCTTTTGTGGATCTTCCTCTTCTTCAGACATCTCTTTTTCCTGATTTATTCCATAGTCCTGTTCGTTTTCCTGCGGCATTTCGTTTATTTTGTCTTACTTTGCTTTCTTTTTTGGCTTCTATTAATTTTTTGGTTTCATGCGTTTCCTTTCTTCCTTGGGAAAGTCTTCTTTTCTGTATATATTTGTATTTTGCAACTTTTCCCTGTTTGTTATTAGGTTTAATTTGCTTCTATATGTAGGGAAACCCACCATTATTGGTCATTTTTTAGTTCCTTTATTCGATTTTTTAATAAAATCGATGTCCTTTTTTATGTTCAGTTCCTTTTATCATTTTTAGGTTTACTATTTTTGTTTCTACTCTCCAGTACGTATCTCTGTCATCTAATGCAATTCCGTAAAAAACTAAACTTTTTTCCTCATATTCCTATATAGTATTTGTAATTTTATTTCATGAATGGATAGTTTTTCTGAGATTGATTTTGAGTATTTTTGTACTCCAGCTAGTTTTATTTCTATTTTTCGTATATTGCTTTTGTTCCTTCTTTAAATATTTTTCTTATTTCCTCTACATCGATATCCATCATTTTTTAAATTGTTCTAGTTACATAATTTATTCTGTATAATTTTTGGCCTTTTGTATAATTTGTGCTTTCTTGTATGAAAAATGTTCCTGTATAGTTTTTGATATCTGCAGTATATAAATATTCGTTTATCTTCTAACCTTTTTTATTTTATTTTCCCGGTTTCCTTGTTTCCTTTGTTATTATATGCATTCAGATATCCTGTGATGTTTTATCTTACTTATTTCGTTGGTTTTATATTTTATTCGTGATTTTAACACTTTTGCTCTCAGTTTTAGACTCACTTATGACACTCCCACCACCACACAATTTTTTTTCCTAGATATCTTCACAAATTATCAAACCATAGCCCACTCAAAGAAACGGGTGTAATTGAATCTTTAGAGGATCCAGCTAAACGAATTTATGATCCTGAATGTAACCATTAAAAAAAACACTACAATATAATGGTTATTTACTTAAAGATACTTATAACGTTATAGCTGGTAGACATATACATAAAGAAAAACGAGCACGTACAGCTGATACTGCTTTTCTTTGTTTAATAACTAATATCACAGGGAGAATTGAAAAAAATCTTAATTAGAATTAGAACTATTAATAAACCTACAAGAGAAATTAAAGAACATTTAAGATCACGTAAAAATGTTTATCGGCTTCGGGAGTGTACGCGTTGCCTTGTTGTTGTTGGAACAACAAAACCGAGCTTTGATACTAGACGTAAAGGACATATGAAATTTTGTAGAATGACCCAACCAGAGAAGTCTGCAGTAGCTGAGAATCCTTAAATAATTTAAACCAATACATTCAATTTAATCAAAGGGTTATTGTGTTCGTTTACAACGAGAAGCTTTTGGCATATATAGACATCCAAATAAATTCAACAGATAAGAAGAAGATTTCCGATTAAATAGGTTTTGGCAACATGTAAAAAAGGCGGCATGGTACGTCTTAATTTTAACTTTTGGCATGTCCAGGTTTTTTCCCTAAACCTTGAAGTAAATTCTTTACCAAATAACTAATGTTAAGCACTGAAATGGTGTAACATGCATAGTTAAGAGAAAATAAGTTTAAACGTACATATTCTGTTTTTAATGTATAATAACAATTACAGTGTTCCCTTGTTAAATGTGTTATGATTTAACTAGATCTTTAATTGGGTCGTAAAGCACTTTCCAATTAAAGTTTTTCACAACTTTGTACTTAAAGTATAATTTGAGTAAATTATGTTAATATTGTTTTTTGATTAATAATATTTAGTTTATTAAAGATCTAGTTAATCTTTACAAAATTAACATTAGATTCCACAGTTGGATTTGAAATGCGTTTATCTAACTATTATATCAAACATATTTTTGCGTCTCTATATTTCATAAATTTGTTTGACATCTTAAATAATGTTTAAACCTGTTATCAATTACCATCATTTACTTACGACAATAACTATTGTTGTTATCGAAACGTTTAACTTTGTTAAAAATGAGTGGATAAATACACGCTGAAAACCCAAAAGATAAGTATCTGAATTAAAATATAGGGTGTTGAGCTCTTACTGTGCTTTATCTCAATTGTATTACTGTTTGTTGTACTTATAACCCTACTTTTCTTACAAATTTTCTTGATTGTGTCTTGGTCCCTTTCTTAAGGGCTTAATAAAGACAAAACAAGTAGCGCTTTAATTTCACTTCAGCTACACACCTACGCATCCAAGTGCTTTGCGCATAGCGTCCTATTCTCTTAGTCCAGCTGACGCACTCGCTTCCTCTTTAAAGCTTGCATACGTCAGTTTTATCTTTCGATTCGTTAGATTTAATACGATATTGTTGAAAAACAATTTGCATGATTTAATTAATACTAAAAACTTACATAAATAAGTAAAAAATAGTTTCAAGGACTTTCTGACAAACGATAGAATTTTTGTTTACTTACGTCACTTCCATTCAATAATACATCAACTTTTTTCTTTTAATTTATATCAGCGCATGTTGCTGTATAAACAGTTTCACTTACTATTTATGAATATCTACCTATTATGTACGCAAGAATTAGTATTGTAAAAAAATAATTGCCATAGATTGCGAAGGCGCCTTGAACCCTCTTTAATAAGAGGAGTAAGCTCCTTTGTCGAAACAGATTTATATTTTATAAAGATATATATATATATATATATATATATATATATATATATATATTATATATATATATATATATATATATATATATATATATATATATATATATATATATATATATAATTTCGCATTAATTATTTACTAATTATCCCGTGTAAATCTAATTTCGCAGAAATCAACAAATAATTTTATCCCCTACGGCGTACATTTCAAAAAACATTGAATGTTTTTACGTTAGAGATCACGCCAGTATATCAACCAATCACCGCATTAGCATCCCTGCACAGAAGTCGTCCCCGCCTACCGCGGACCCTCTATAAAATCGCGGAGACGCGCTACAGTAAAAAAATGCTTGTGTCGGGTATTGGCCGCGACATCTTGCTCTACTTGTGCGTTTGGCTGTTGCACCGACCGCTTGGTCGTAGATCCGTTCTGCCGACGCTACCGAATCAAGCGAATCTTGATCAGAAGCCTAACCGCCCGCCTGCCGTTCTTAATCGCGTTATTTAAGAGAATCTTGAATCCTGACCAGAAACCCGATCGCTTATTGCGATAAATCCTGAAAAGCCTGACCAGAATCCTGATCGCTTATTTCAATAACTCAGACTTGGAAGAGAAGCCTGACCGCGCGCCAGCTGCTCTTAAACGCATAACCTAGTTCCGCCGATCTGTCGACCACCGCGTTGGTTTATCTGTAACGTCGTGCATCATTTATCGAGATACTCCGCCGTCGTTCCCTGAGAATTTTCTTCATATAACCGAGCTGCTTGTTGATATACTCTAAGGTTAACAGCACTTAAGTTTTATTGCACCACATTACATAATACACAAACCAGTCGATGTTACGACGAGCTTAGATCCCGAAGTCATAACAAACAAAGATTACATAATATACAAATCGGACGGTGTAACGACGGTCTTTGACGCCAAGCAGACATCTTTCATTTACTCTGGTGGGAAGAAAGGTCATCGCCTTAATTCTACCACCTTCCGGAAGACCCCTTTATCCAGCACTAGACGGGATAGTCCCAGATTCTTATAAAGGCTCCTTAACCAAACATATTACACCTACTAACACCAATACGCCTAACACAAGGCAAAATTAGCAATAAAACCAAGCAACGCCCGCAACCTGGAGATCAATACCAGACGCCGTTTTTTAGAGATCACCCGAGTGATCCTCCAGCTATATAAAGACGAAACCGCCATGCGTTTACGTAATTAATTGCATCAAACGTGATAAAACGTCTCGCGCACCGATTACGATTCGTTAGATATCCACGTAACGTGAGTCCTAATAATATTTCTTAATAAAGAAATCCGGTAAGATAAATGTACTTGTATCGCGAATAAGTTTTCACCCATCTGAAAAACTAATTCGTACCCGAAGGTTTGAACACCTTACAATCATCAATTACGAACATTGTAAGTATAAAATTCTTTCATTCTAATATGGAGGATAACCGCGTAAGTAAGGAACGTTAGTTTATTTTATACCAGACAATTGAAATAGTTGTTCACTTCCGGTACTATAATGATGAAATGTCGTGTGAGTAATAAGCTTAGTTGTTTTCCAATTGGAATAAGACTCGTGTAAGTAGAGAAATTAGTACGTATTAAACGCGTAATCGAAGTAATGTAGAAAATATTTTCCCATCGTTCTTTAGTTAAGATTCAATGTTAAAGTCATTATTTCCAAATAATTAGAGTAAAAACATCCTTAATTAATCAACCCGAAGCCGGTACGCCTGTAGTAAACAATGACAATTACATTTTTATATCATACAAATATAAAAATTCATTTAATAAACACTCCCTTTAAAGAAATACACCGATTTAGTCTGAAAGCAAAACCATATATGAGAATAGTCATGCGCACCAATGTTACTTTAAATTATTGATTGTTTTGAAACTGACCTTCTCACAAACGCAAGCGCGATCGTTGCCCTGCACTCACGTAATACCGTTAAAATTACAAAACGGCTTCCGTTTACAGGGCAGGCCTAAGAGTTCGTAATAAATTATAAAAAGTCATCATTGTTAGGATTTTTGGTTATAACTCGAGTACCTAATAGACATAAGTGTAATATTAATTCCAATTACCACACAAACGTCTCAGGAGCCAGTAACGGACCACCTGCCTTCCAGGGCGTCCCTCCAGGCTGGGCGTCGAGAAGAAAAGAATTGCCTGCTTTATTTACTGTACATATTTTATTTTGTCATTTCTTTAGTTTTCCATTAGTTTAGGAGTGGAATATTTAGTATTGTAAACAATAAGTAATTATACGTTTGAACCATTATATTACAATCATTTAGTGTGAACAGTGTTTTGTCAAAACTATTTATCCCAAACGAACCCAACCCCGTCTTGCTAGTACAAGTCCCGAGTGAGCTAGACCGAGGCAAATTAAAATAAAAGAATTTAATTATCGTAAGCAAAGTGGCTTACAATATATATATATATATATACATATATATATATATTAATTGTATTGTATTTAAAATTAACTTTTAAAGTACATACAGTAAAAGATTAACTCGAGTGGGACTTGAACCCACAACCTCCACTTTGCTAGAGTGGGGCTCTTCCATCTGAGCTATCGAGGAGGCAAGTCACACTGTGACTGTGAACTGTATGTACTTCCCTAGTTACGATGTATTATAATTATTATACACAGAATGAAGGATCACAGTCAACTTTTTGTGAATGTCATGTGAGCCCGCAATTCGCTAAGGTTTCTCATATGACAACACGTGACTGATTGTTAATTTTTATTTGCTGTATGCAACAGTAATAATTTTAAAGTTTGTTATCGCAGTTTCGATAAAAGGAATTAAATTTCATGATGGTTGAAGAGAGTTTTATGAAGAACATGTATCTGGTTCAATTTATTTTTGTTATCGTGTTTGATAGCGAGAAGTTCATTTATAGATTGAGTTGTTATTGAGGAATTTATAGAAAATTCATTTAAGTAATAGGGTTTCTTATTGAAGAAGAACAAGATGTTTGCATCTCGTTTCTAGGTATCAGATCTATTTTTCCCTGGGAAATGTCTATTGTGCAGTTTTAGTATGGATCATCATCGTCATCTTGTGGGGGAAAGGGGGGTTTTGTTTTTCGATTATTTGAGTCGGAATTACACGGTGGTGGTGAACCGTTGGAAGTAAGAGATATAGGGATTGGGAACGTACAAAATCTACCTGCTACCTACCGGGTTACTGAAGTTATCGAACATGGACACTTGTCCCCTTCATTTAGTGTAATTTTTCGAAAAGAAAGATAAAGTGTTGGATTGCCAGTCTTTATCTATTTTTTTTCGGAATAAAAGTGCGATTATACTTATTACTTATTAGTGTTCAATTGTTGGACGCGTGACCTATTATTATAAAGAGAACTGAAGATAGCCATTTAAGTGACTGAAAGAAAAGTTGTAAAATTTAGTTAAGTTATTGGTGATCGTCATTGACATTGAATGTGTACAATCGTTAGCAATACCAAATTGATTGCATAAAAGCAAATAAGAACTTTAATGTGTATATGGAAGTAACCATTTTTCATTGTGGTAACCATCACAAAAGAAGGTGATGTGATGTTAAGCTAAAGAGCCCCTACACCAGGTACGCGAGTGAACAAACCATAAACACTGCGTCAGTGAATACTACAGCCGAGTGCGTAGGGCGAATATGGCTACCTCTTGTGTTTTGTGCATAGTGCATTTAAGAATTTAAAAAGGATTACCGAAAGCAGATCATATGGACTAGAACTACCGCACCGAAAAAGGATTAATTAATGTAATACGTAAGAATTAGATTTAGATTTTATTGAACCAAAACAAGTACATTTTTTTAATTGTTGCCTTAATTACGGTTCATTCAAAGAAAAAAAAGGTAATCAAGCTTTAGTTATTTTGGTCTTTTTAGTGTTAGGAATTGGGGAATTACAGTAATGTATTGATGTACGAATTTGTCAATATATTTATATATATATATATATATATATATATATATATATATATATATATATATATATATATATATATTTTAATTTTAATTTATTATTAATTTAATTTATTTTGTCATTTATTTGTGGCAAGTTTCAAAATATTAATGCAGAACACTACGAACAAAGTACTTATTATTTTTTTATTCAGCATAAATAACAGTTTTGAAGTAATAAAGTTTAAACCTACTAATGAATGTCTAAATACGATTTTAAAGATAAAGTGTTAATAAAATATAAAGATATTATTGATGATACAAGCACTAACCGCTCTATGTTTGAATTATTCAGCAATCAACGAACATTTTGTTGGGATAACAATTTATTATTAAACCGATTTCGTTTATTTTATTTAGAATTTTCTAGATGGGGGATATTTATTTAATGCAAAGTTTTATAACAGGTAGAAATATAAATTTACAGATATACGAGGGATACTTAAAAAGTATTCAAATTAACGTCTTACGCTTTGGGAATTTTTACTTGTACAGGGTGCGTTCAAAAAGTTTACGGCGACTCGTGTATTTCAGAATTTTCTTAAGCTTTTGGATCAATTTATTTTGAAATGTGATTGAATTTGAATGGTGAATGGTTTTACCGAATAGGCTGCAATCCTGTCTTCCACAGTCAGATAGGGTTAATGTAACATCCCGCCTAAGACTATTTATTTTAGCAAAATTTAAGATTGTTTTGGCGCCTAGAGACAATTTTTCCCGGACTGAGCTTTGTGAGTTGTACATTAATGGTAAGTGTAAGGTGTTTAAACTACTGTTGAATCATTTTACTCCTCATATCGACCACGCCCATTTCCGCTGTAGCTGGGTTGGCAACCCACTTATTTAGGTAAGCTTATGCGACGCCTAGCGCGGTTTGGACGTGTAACAGATCAAAAGAGAACTTTAATGTATTTGGTTGAAACAAGTTTTCAGTTTGCCTTATGCATTTTGTAAAAACCAAAAGTTTTTGGTTTTGAATAATGGAAACTAGATAGAACAATTAAAACTGAATTAATAGAAAACTAATGATGTATATGTGATACTGTACTTTAGATATATTTTTTTATGAGTATCAACCTTTCCACATTGCATTCCTGTATTTTGAGTAAACTCCAAATATCATTTCCAAGATGATGTGATTAAACAATCAAGTTAAAAAAATTTATGTCAATAAACTACTATCTATATAGGTATGTGACAACCTTAAAACGGATCCAGATTGTAGAATACAAAACTTGTCTGATAGAAAGCTTTATAAAAGTTTATTACACTTTGAAAATAGTACTAAATATAAATTCAAATCCCATTTGGACGTGTAATTTGTGTGGAACAAGGAAACAAGTTTATTAAAAGTACCTTAATAAAATGTAAAGTAAATTTAGTCCACGCGGTGTAATCAAAATTCTCTTTTGGGATCAAACTATATAATTTATTTACAAATGAGATTTCAGATTTGCAACTACATACTTCATGTCTGAAACTTTATATAAAAGTAATTTATTTAAAACTGTGTAATGCAATGTATTTTATTCTCTTTGTAAAAGTTTATAATGCACTCCTAGTTTCCAAATGTAAAATATAAATGTTCTATAAACGTAGTTTATTCATTAACTTTTTAATTCGTTTTCCTTGCGCTACTCCTCGGTGTGCTATATTGTTACAATCTAAATAGGACGTGTACGAACTTTATCACAAAACGTAGTGCATTAGTTTCACACGATTGGTGTCAACTAAACTTAACGTTATAAAAAGTTTTTTATGGTCTGAAATTAGAGTGAACAATAAAAAGTCTGTCACACAAACGTCAAAACCTGGCATTTTAAACATATTTTCAATACTGTCTCAAAACCATGACATCAAACCTTAATAAACATTAATGTACTATTGACTCATGAGACCTGAAATGAAATAACATTCAGCGAATTTGATTTAAAAAAGTTAACGTTGTGCGTCTAAATTTTTTCAATCTTGTCCCGGAATTTTCAGTACCCTGTGTAGAACGATTAAAGGGTCAGGTATGAAAATGTGCCTTGATGTCTTACTTTGGGTCCTTTAAATACTAAATTTGCCCGTTTTCAACTATTTAATGTAATTTACTTTAAACAATGATTTTTCATCAATGTAATAACACTAATCCCTTACTTACTATATAATTCTACAATGTATCTTACATAATTATTTATTTTTCAACGCTTTCCAATACAATTTGTATCATTATCGAGAGAAAATGTATAAGTAAAATAATAACAAGTAGTTATGGTAACGTAATAGACATACCACCTGATACTGCATGGAAAATGAAGCAAAAAGGTTGCTGTTAACCTCATAGATGAGAAGTTATTGACAGTTTTAAATTGGATTCCGGATTGCTTATTGTGCGATATTTTTATGAAATAATTTTTTGCTGTAGTTTAATTAACAAAAAAATCACCAGTGTGTAATTTGTAATCATCATACCTTTGGTTTACCTGGAATTTCCATCAGAACTTTAAAGTTTCTGCAATGTTTGGGTTTTACAAAAATGTTGCAACAATGTGCAATACAATTTTCACAATTTCAAAGAAACGTAGGCTTTGTTACGGTATAAACTGGCAGTAAAACGAAATAACAGATAAAATTGGCTTTTTGCACGACTAGCTAGCAGTCGTGGTGAGTAAAATGTACTAAATTTTGCGCACAATAGGTTAGTTTATCATATATGAGTCCAAATAGGGGTTGAAAAGTCATAAAACCGGAAACGGGCGCCAGAGTATTTGAAATGTCACGATAAGGAATAAAATGCCTAATTACACGTAATTTCCGCAGGCGGCTCCAGGACCAGCAGATCTTTCGCCAACTTCAAAGGCTTAAAAACAAATATATGCACGCTTAACTAAAATAATATCGTGCCGCAAAATCAATCACTAATTTGGTAAAAAAATAATAATCTATTGTTGCGTTACGTTACAAATGAAATTATAAACTTAAAGGAATTTCACTTCAACAAAAAAAAAAAGAAAAATAAACGCTTTAAATTCTGTACACAATAGTTTGAAATTTGAATTTCCCAAATCACGTTTAATTGTGCTCAAATCATAAAAACAAGAAAAAATGCAATAATTCATCGGCCTATAAATGTACGTTATAGTTAAATAATCACTTGAAAGGCTTTCCGCCGTAATTGTTTCATTTAAATTAAACTCCATATACTGACGTTAATTCAATGAGCAAATTAGATACTAAATACGAAATTTGCGTGTCATCAGATGCTGTGTAATTCATAGGTTCACATTAAAAAAAATACAAGTGCTATAACCTAAATAAGTATAATGCAAATAAAATAAATAATAAGACAAGAAAAATCGGATACAATATTGTTTACTATGCGAGGAAAATAGCTAATAGTCTAAATTGGTTGTGACCTTAGCTAGAGTTTCATTACGGTCTTCCACTAAACTTACTGTAATTTCGATATACCAAAATAGCAAATATTGAACACTCCAATGACTAGATAATTCTCTGAATGAATGCACTGGTCTTCAAAATTTAAACGATAAAGTGATGAAAATAAATCTCTAAAAAAAAGAAAAAAAATAGTGCGTTCATTCATTCGCTTTATATCTAAATGGAATACACACAAGAATTTATTTAATTTTGTCAACCACCACAATAAAAAAACACAAAAATGTTCCCTTAATTGGAGAGGTCCTTTTTGTTTACACAGAATCTGGAATGGATGCAGAAGGTAACTCCGATGATACGGTTGATGCTGGGGCGACTCTCGCAATTTCCAGTATCATACAGCTGGTGACTGCTTCCGTTTGCAGCTTGCGTTTTGGTTCGAATCTCAATTGATCGTGTACACGCTAACGTTTACATTAATTCGATATTCGTTCACTTACTTTTATTCTCGATAACTATACACTACAATCTGAATTATTTACGTTGCGTTTCTTATTATATTTACACTAATAATGTACAAGTTCTAAATAATTCTTAATATTTTTAAATTACGAAAAGCCTTATTTATTTACAGCAGGTCCTATGGGCCAACTGCACATAACGATAAACTGGTCTCGTGTGAATTGAACAATTATATGATCCCTTTTTGGATTGCGAGGGGATGAACACCCTATAACGATAGTTCCCTCCACACAGACCTGAGTAAACGTCGTTTCGCAGTAAATCACGTCACTTCTGACGATAAACTATACGTTTCTATGCCTATACAACTACTGTTACTATGAATAATTTCACTTATGGCCACATTGGTTTTTTAACCCCTTCCACTCTAATTAGCCAAAAAACTTAAATTATCTACCTACGCGCATTCGCGAATCCAACTCGAAAGTCCTGTCAACAAGCAGTCTTTCACTTGAAATCTTATCTAAGTAATTTGATATATGGTTACTTAGAATTTTCACACTAGTCTTTAATGCTATAATTAAAGTCAAATTCTTTGTTTGAACTATTATCAACAGAAATGGTGCATATCCGGCGGCAATATGTAACTTTTACAAAAGATGTACCTTACAATGTATCAATTTGAATGCGTTCTTTAATTTAAATCTTATATGGTGCAATCCCAACGTGATTTAAATAAAATTTCTCCAATTTAAAATACGAAATCAGTTATTTATGCAAAACTATCTCTATTTACAAACACAATAACGAATGTTTTCTTTCAAATTAGTAAAATGGTTTTCCCTAAATATCAATACCAAAAATGTAAATCCCCTTTTTCTTTTAAACGTTCATTTTTACTTTCTCAAAAGCAAAAGCTTCATTTTTGCTTTAGAAAATAACAAAAAAAAATTCATAAACCTTTTAAATACGTAAACGACAAAAGAAAACGTTATAATAGTAAAACTTGTCCAATCATTAATGTGTTATTACTTCCAACATATACTACATTCAAGATGTTCGGTACCAACGAATAATTTATAATTTTGCAAATTATCGGCAAATCTTTGATAAATCATGCATACATGACAGCTTTTACATACTTTTTTCAAATAATTTGACTTTTTCTGTCACAAATCCCGTGTTGAATTGTCTTCGTCTTCTTTATCTTCAGTTTAGTTTCATTTTGGTTTATTTGGGTATATTCGTGTCTTTTCCATAATTTCGTTATTTTTTGTAATGTTCTTGAGTTTCGCTATTAATTTTTCTATTAGATTCCCCAAATTGTGGTTATGGAGTACAGTAGTGCTGACTATGCAGGCATGTATTTAATTTTAGGGCAATTTTTATGCTGCTACTAAAATTGTAGGTAATTGTAAAGTAATGAAAACACTTAAAACCTAATTCATATTTTCTTACCAGTTAAGTATTGTTAATTTAAAAATGCAAATAGCACATTAAAATTGAAACATTGTCATGAAAGAGATCTAGTGTGCCTGTATATAGTTATATTAAATTCAAAAATGGGTTTAATAATTTATTTGAGATATCACTAACTTGTATGCTAATATGAATCTGGCGATTACAATACTGTCATCGTCTTATAAAGTATTTCTTATCATCTAAATAATTGGAACATTGAAATGGGCAAATAAGTAATTAGTTTCTTAGTAATAACATATAGTAAGCTATTAAACAATATTTTACATGTCTGGATTGTGAGTATGTTTAATCTTATATCTATGTAAAGAATATAATTATAGATTGGTCTTATTTCTAACCAAAGAATGTAATTATATATTAAAGGTGAGTCTATAAGATCAACCTGTTCGTTCATTAAAGGTACTTTATGTTCCAAAGCGTTTGTCCAATATAAACAGAATTACAGAATGTGCAGCTCAATTTATAAATATGTGAGCTACTTTTTCTAATATTACTAAAGAACAAGAAATACAAAGTCCGTTTCATATCTAATACAAATGTTCTTAAATGTTTATTTAATGCCCAAGATTCAACAAACGCACATTTTGTAATTCTATTTATATTACACTCAGGAACTTTGCTTTACATACACAGAACACATAACATTTTACAAATATAAACACTCGAATCAAAGTATGCCAAACATCTAATAAATAATCACCTTATGACTTCACAGAATAATATTAAATCTTTACATTTTTGTAACAAAAAAGACAAATTAGATGTTTTGTAAGCATTCAAAATTTTAAACTTAAACAGAAAGTACCTTTAATGAACGAACAGGTTGATCTTATAGACTGACCTTTAACAGATATTTCAAATATAAAATTATAATTTAGATCAAGCTTGCTCTTTTACCATTATAATTTGTTACCATAACTACTTGTTATTAATTTACTTATACATTTACCTTCGACAATGATACACGTTGTATTGAAACGCGTTGAGAAATAAATAATTATAGCTTTGGTTTTCATATTTGACAAATAATAAGGAATCCTCATTTGCACACATGCGTTTAATTATAAATAAATATATAAAAAGAGAAAAAATCTTGTCAGGTAAGATTACATAATATTTATTCCCTTTTAATTCATACAATTATAGAGCGTATATTTTACAATTTTTAAATTTCAAATGTAAGATACAAGACATTTTTTGCACAATTAATCTAAGAGGAAGGATGAATAAGTTGTAAATAGACGTTCTGCGACTTATAGATTCGTTTTCCTATGTATTTACAAATGAAAGATTACCTACACTAGCATAAGACAGATTTATGCTGGCCACAACAGAATTTTGTTTCTTTATTTTGAATTGAAATATGCAAAATAGAAAAAATATTATAAAAAGAACGTTCCGTATGAGCATTGTCGTACTTTCCCTTTAAAAACTCACCAATACGCGGTGCGTTGTCTAAACTTGGACTCATGCCATAATGTGTCATATGTTTTTTAATATATCAGGTAACCAAATAAGTTCGTGCAGTTTTTTATGGTGAAATAGAAATGTTTATTAACAAACAATAACACATTATTACTCATCGAAGTAGCCACCATGACAATTAATGACCTTTTGCCAACGTAACAACAATTTTTGTATGGCGTTCTAGTAATATTCTATGGATTTTGAATAAAATAATTGACGGGCTGCATTTATAACATCAAGTCTTGTTTTGAACTGTCTATATCTCATACAGTTGCCAAGAGACATGAAAGAGTGGCAATCTCTTGGTGAAATGTCAGGAGAATATGGAGGGTGGGGTAACGTTTCCCATCCATTTTTTCCGGGTCAATCTTGCGATATGCGGTCTGGCGTTATCCTGTAAGAATATAACTTTCTTCCGATTGGCTAAAGAAGGCTGTTTTTGGATAATTGATGCTTGCACTCGCTGAAGCTGTTCACAATATAAGTCCGCAGTGATGGTTTTGACCCCTTTCCAAAAATTCGTAATGGACTATTCCAGTCGCTGCCCACCAAACACACAATAAAATTTTGCTTGCGTGCAAGGAAACTTTAGGAGTGTGTGGTACCGAATCAGTAGGCGACAACCAATGATACGAACGTTTAGACTTGGAGTATAATATCCACTTTTCATCGCAGGTTAACAACAGATCAAGAAATGGTTCATTATTGTTGCGTAAAATGTTTTCCGAGCAAACGTTAAGACGACTTAATTTGTTATCTTTTGATAATTCATGTGGGATCCATTTGCTTAACTTTCACGTCTTTCCTAGAATCCTAGCTGATGAAGATACAAACGAAAGGTTTCATCACTCACATTGAACGTTTTCTTTAAACAAAACGACACCTCTGTCTTTGTGAATATGTCCACATTCATCATATGCGTTGTCTCTCAAAAAACGATCGGACTGATGTTTTCATAATCTGACTCTCGGGGTTTCAAAGTGTCAAGACAATATTTTTTTCTCTTTTACAAAGTTATTAACTAATAACTTTTGCAAAAGTGAAAATTTATTGTATTGTATAATAACTTCCACGAAGAATTAAACATTTCTATACCCTTCATAGGTTTACTGCTGTAAAAGAAACCATTCGGCGAATCACCAGGTAATTTTAAAATTTTTCGAACACAACTAATTTTATCTATATCTCCTAGATGATTAATTGGGGCCTTTTTTAAATTAAGGTCGGGGAAATATATTGATTTAATATATGTGGTTTTTGAACACAGTTTAATAATTGAGTTTTAGTTAATATTTCTAAACAGTTTGCCAGATTCTTAATTATTTTGATTCTATCAAACACTAAGGAATCAGCGAATGTTACACCTCCTTTTTTGATAATATCATTAATGTCAATAGAAGAAAAGTTTTCATGACACAGAATTTATAAGTTCTTCTTTTATACAACTTTTTTCAATGACAATCGCTGAAGATTTTGTAATATTGATATTCAACCTTGCTTCTCTGAATTTTACTTCAACAATGTGTAATAAATCTATAGCATCAGATTTATTTTTGCCAATTATAACTATATCGTCAGCAAATCCCAAAATTGTTAAATGTTTGATATCTTCTACTAACGTAAACCAATATAGCTACGTTTGGTCCATAAATCATCAAAAATTTGATGAATACACATGTTAAATAAAGGTTTGGTGATACGGCACTATACGGCTAGGAAACCTCTCTCTGTAAACTCTAACACTCTCGCGACTATTACATTCACAAAACTCATAAACTAACAACATACCTACTTGTTCGGCATATGAATAAATAAAATTCATGAGATAAACCGTAAGAAGAACTAAACGGAGTTCGGTTTAAATGACATTAAAGTAATAAACTCTTTTTTTACTTGTCAAATTAATCATAGCCAACTTTTAATAAAAACATTATTAGCGTTAAGTTACAATTACTGATTCAGACTTGTACGAATTTAGAAAATTTTTTTTTTGGCTACGCCTTGTTTTGTAAAACATTTCTTTTCTAGCCAACGTTATCTAAATTGAAAATGTGTAAAGAACTATCTGAAAACGCGCACTGACCATAAGAAGAAAAGACACGAATGACGAAATTAAGTTTAAAAGTAGTACTAAATACTAATAATTATAAGTAGTTACTTACAGTTTCCGTATTGAAAAGATAAATTAATTCATGCAAAAAACGGAGAACATTTTGAACAATTATCATCATAATAAAATGCTTCTCTTTTTTGGGTTTTTTAATGGTGTATTTTAAATTATGCAATCTAAATGTTTCGATAACACTTACAGTTATCTTCGTCAGTTAGTAATATTTGTTAAAATTGTTGAAGATTTTGTCAAAGTCGAAAAATTAAAACATAAACATCAGCCTGCTATCAACATAACAGTTTGAGAAACGTATAAAGCCAACTATAAAATTAAATTTTAGTAAAGAATAACTAGGTCATTAAAAATTAAATATTGTTATACTGTCTTAAAAATTACAAATCAGAACACTCTCTGCGACGAAAGCTAACAATGAAAAATGTCAGCCAAAACACATTTAACAAAATTTAATCAAGTTATGATGTAAATATAAAGTTGTGAAAAACTTCAATTTCACAATGATAGAAGTATTCACAAATATAAACATAACATCAAATAAAATAATCCAGTTAAATGTAACAAAGAGATATCTTTATCAATAAATGCAAGTGTTATTAACAATGAAAAGCATAATGCAGAACGTTTTTTGTAATTTTTTTAATTTTAATCTTAATTTCAACCACTTATATTAAATTATAGTGCTGTGGTAAGTTAACACACATAATTGGTAAAGCATTTGCTTCAAGGTCTATGAAAAACACAGCAAAAAACGTAGACATACCAAAAGTCAAAATTAAATCAAAATTAAACGTATCATTATGCCTTTTTTTAAATTATAAGATGCCAAAACCTATTTAAACGGAGATTTTCTTCTTCTCTATTAAAATTATTAGAGTATTTATATATTTCAGTAGCTTCACGTTGTAAACGAACATAATAATGAGTTTGTCTTGACAATAATTTCATATTGTCAAATTGAATGTCATGATTTAGATTATTCAGGGTATGGTCAGCCACAGCAGACTTCTCTGGCTGACCTAATCTACAAAATCTCATATGTTCTTTACGTCTTGTATCAAAGCTACGTTTTGTGGTTCCGATGTATACTCTTCCACATGAACAAGATAGCTTATACACTCCGGAAGATGAAGTTTTGTTATGAACGAATAAGTTAAATATGCAATTAAAAATTATTATTAATTTTATTAAATACATAAATTGAAAGTTTATCTCGAGTAGGATATGAACCTACGACCTGTACTTTGCTAGAGTACCGCGCTAAGAACTATCAGTTCTACATACATAAAGACAAAATTTACGTCGATTGGGGTTTGAATCTCGATAGCGCAGTTGGTTAGCGCTGTACTCTAGTAAAGTACAGGTCGTAGGTTCAAATCCTACTCGAGGTAAACTGTTTATTTATGTACTTCATAAAATTGATAATAATTTTTAATTATCATCATAATTTATTATGATATATTTTTATCGAGACTAAAACATTTTCATGTAATTTGTGTATTTACTTTCTCCCGCTTTCCTCCGAGTAAGCAGGCAATTATTAAATGTAGGTTTGAGTAAATTATTTTTTTGCGATGAAACTGTACATCTGACATCTTTTTTTTGGGCGAAAAAAATTTCCATTGACGTCAAATTATGTCAATTTATGTTACAACTGTCTTTTCCAAATTTAGTTAAACTCGATTAAAGCGTTTAGAAATTATTTGGAAAAATGAAATTATTTTAAAAACTTTGACGCTCTCTAGCGGCAAAACGAAGCAATTTCGGATATAGGTATGTTTACCACGATCGCCTTATTTTTGACCAAGGAATCTCTGGTTAAACGCCTTCTCCGGACACCCTATACATAAAGTAAGAATCTGTGTATGTTATACCTGCAATACGAGGAATATTTTCAATATCCGGGAAAACCGGAAGTAATGTTTTCATCAGGATAATATCATTTTATTAGCGCAAACGAACAAATTTTATTTCCAAAATCCCAAGTTTGTAACCAAAACAATTAGAAAGTTATAACAATATCAATATTAAATATTTGAAAATTCATATCTCCTGTACTTGTAGCTTTAGAAGAAGCAGGTTAGTTGCATTCATAAGAGTAGGCTGGTTGCCTAGAAAACATAAAAAAACAAAAAAAATGCTTGGAGAGAATGTTGAATAAATCAATTTCGAATAATTGCTTAAGTTTGATTCCTTAAATGTAAGCACATTTATACCATAATTTATTTCGTAAAGAAATCTCTTTAAAGAACCTTTATTTAACTACGCATATCTATTTCTAATTGTTTTATATCTTGAACGGTATCAGAAATTTCTATTTCTACAAAAAAAAATGTGTATGTGACTGTAACTCCGGCCATATTCAATTTTGAAAGTTTTAAAAAATTGCAAAAAAGATTGCACTTCATGCGAGTTATTGATGACCTGAATTTCAATCTTCTATGTTAAAATTTGCCAACAAAATAACACCCTTATTTTCACCCCCTGTATACTTATTGCGTTTAAAAGCTTGTTTTGTCGACATAATTGTCTCGTAGGCCTTCATTCCAAATTTCATCAAAATGGTCCCTATAGTTACGGCTGGTGAGTGACCACAGACACATACACGCACACACACACACACACGCACGCACGCACGCACGTCCGGACGCACGCACACACACATACATTTTAAAAAATTTTCTAAAATTGTTTTTGGGTTCAGGAAGTCGCAAAACATCCAAATAGCTCAACTTATTTTTTTCGATTTTTTTCGAGCGCAATACTTTCTTGTTTAGCAAGAAAGTAAAAATTCCAAAGCCGATCGCTTCTATAAAAATATCGATAATACAGCTTCAGCATTTGTAATCGTATTTATTTAATTTTTGCATTTATTATGCATTGCATTAAAAAACTTTGTAAAGAAAATTTATGTAAAATAAAATACGTCTACACTTTTCCCTATAAAACTAATCGTTATACAGATAATGAAAAAAATTGAACTAACGCTTAAATTCTACCTTAGGAATTTTTTTGGCGCCAAACTACGCGTCATATCAAAAAAATGCTTGGAACATAATTAATCTTTTATATTTTTGAAATATGCAGCTGTTTTAGAAACATTTCATAAACACCAAAAACTTCCTCTAATAAACTCCCCTCATCACCGCTGAATTTCTCACAAAATGTAATCAGCTCCAAGCGAAATGAAAACAAGCTTAAATACCAAATTTTAAGTACGTAGGTGTTTTCGTTATGGAGTTATCGTGGATACTAAAATACATCCACACATACACACAGACACATCCAGACATCATGACCGATCTTGGCGAAACTTGGCCAAAAGTTGTAAAATGAGCTAACAAGTCGATTTAGCGATAGTGAAAAAAAAATTCCATTCCATAACCTTCTATACCTATGCATGTATACAGGGTGTTCCAGTTTTTTGTAGCAGGACTTTAATCGTTGATAGAGCTTTCAAAATTAAGACAAAAAGTTCATATAAACTTGGGTTGCCAAACGCTTAGTTTTGGAGATACAGGGTTTCAAGGTTTTAATTTTTTTTCAGTTCTTTTAATTTATCTTCAAAACTATTTAAAGTAATAAATCCAAATTTAGTACACATATTACACTTCTTAAACTCAATATTGAAAGTAGTTTAACGTTTATCAATATCTACAGGGTAGTACATTTTCTGGGGAGGTACACCCTTTATCCCCCCCGAACTTTTTCATGCGACGCCTCTAACCCTTAAAAACAAAAAAATTAGATTGCCCGTTTGATTTAGGAACTTTTTTGTCTTCTGCTTTTTTTTTCTAAAAATGCATAGTTTTTGAGATAAATTAACATGAACAGCTTTCCGCAAAAAATAGTGTGCCATGAAAAGAACAATTAAAAAAAAGAATCAAATTATGTTAATTCTCACGTTTTTTTTTGTCTCTTAATAAAAAGTAGTACTCCAATGATTTTTTCCTAACTTTTCAGTTGAATTAAATAAAGGAAAATAAAAGTAAAACAACAAAATAAATATTAAAAAAATACGTATTTATTGGCAAAAATTCGAAAGAATTTCTATTTAAGATTTTAACAAGAACGAAATAATAAATCCAAATTTAGTACACATATTACACTCATTAAACTTAATATTAAGAGTAGTTTAACGTTTATCAATATCTACAGGGTAGTACATTTTCTGGGATGGTACACTCTTTATCCCCCCCGAACTTTTGCATGCGACGCCTCTAACTCTTAAAAACCAAAAATTTAGATTGCCCGTTTGATTTAGGAACTTTTTTGTCTTCTGCTTTTTTTTCGAAAAATGCATAGTTTTTGAGATAAATTATCTGTGTTCGATGAACAGCTTCCAAATGGTAAGTAAAGAAAGTCTGATCCTCCCGTAAAAAATAGTGTGCCATGAAAAGAACAAAAAAAAAGAATCAAATATCAAATCTTACGTTTTATTTTAAATACGACTTGTGCATAAGAAAGAATGTAATTTATTTACATATTTTATTGTGTTAATTTTTATTGCAAAAGTGATCTTTTAAAATGCCATTTTTGTTTTCTAATCAAGAAATAGAGGATATCCATTTTATTTATGGCTTTGTAAATGGAAGTTCAGCAGCAGCAACCCGTGAATATAGGCGAAGATTTCCTTTTAGAAGAGCTCCGCATCCTTCAGTATTTGTAAGAGTTCACCAACAAATTGTAAGTTAGGGGTTAAATAATGTGCATGGTCGTCAAAATAATAAAAATAAAATAATAATCATAGGCAGCAAAAAAATATTGCACGACGAATTTTGCGTGAATTCGACAGAAATCCCACAACTAGCATTAGAAGAGTATCCGTAGCTTTAGGTGGAGTCTCAAAGACGAGATCACCGATATCCTTACCATCTACAACCGGTTCAAGGACTACAACCAGGGGATGCAGAACGTAGAGTTGCGTATTGTCGATGTATTCTTGCTGAAAATAATAACAATCCAGGTTTTTTAAATAATGCTTCATGGACCGATGAATCCTTCTTCACTCGCCGTGGTGTTGGGCACATGAAAATCCACATGTAGTCCGCCCGAGACATTTCCAACAAGAATTTAGTGTGAACGTCTGGATAGGTATTTACAATAATCACCTTTTTGGGCCCTACTTTTTACCACCTCGGATGAATACTGTGGCTTTTTGGAATTCTTAGAGAATGAACATGGGATATGTGGTAACATACTCCCTTAAATTTACGAAGAACGGCTTGGTTCCAGTTTGATGGTTATCTAGCTCATTATAGCAGAATCGTTAGAAACTGGCTGGACAACCATTATCCAGGAAGATGGATCAGTCGTGCAGCCCAGTTCCCTGGCCGCCAAGGTCTCCAGACCGAAATCCCTTAGATTTTTTTGTGTGGGGGTATTTAAAAGGAAGGGTGTATGCAACTCCTGTGACAACAAGAGATGAACTCATTAGTAGGATTAGGGATGCGTGTAATGAAATAAGACAATTTTTTGTTAATATTCCACATCGGTGTGAATTATGTATTCAACAAAATGGTTCACATTTTGAACAGTTTCTTGAAATATATGTATTGTTACGATAGCGTTTTTGTTTTGTTGTTACATGTTAAGTTTATTTGTTTGATTTATTTATTTCGTTCGTTTCGTTCTTGTTAAAATCTTAAATAGAAATTCTTTCCAATTTTTTCTAATAAATACGAATTTTTTTAATATTTATTTTGTTGTTTTACTTTTATTTTCCTTTATTTAATTCAACTGAAAAGTTAGGAAAAAATCATTAGAGTACTACTTTTTATTAAGAGACAAAAAAAAACGTGAGAATTAACATAACTTGATTCTTTTTTTTAATTGTTCTTTTCATGGCACAGCTAATTTATCTCAAAAACTATGCATTTTTCGAAAAAAAAGCAGAAGACAAAAAAGTTCCTAAATCAAACGGGCAATCTAAATTTTTGGTTTTTAAGAGTTAGAGGCGTCGCATGAAAAAGTTCGGGGGGGATAAAGGGTGTACCTCCCCAGAAAATGTACTACCCTGTAGATATTGATAAACGTTAAACTACTTTCAATATTGAGTTTAAGAAGTGTAATATGTGTACTAAATTTGGATTTATTACTTTAAATAGTTTTGAAGATAAATTAAAAGAACTGAAAAAAAATTAAAACTTTGAAACCCTGTTATCTCCAAAACTAAGTGTTTGGCAACCTATGTTTATATGAACTTTTTGTCATAATTTTGAAAGCTCTATCGGTTATTAAAGTCCTGCTACAAAAAACTGGAACACCCTGTATGTAGGCTGGAAGGTAAAACTTGTAATAATATGAACGATTTCCATATAACCAAGACTTAAATTCATAGAATTGCATTATGTTTGTATTGAAAAGAAGCGGAATGTATTTCGGAACAATAAATTAAATTCTGATAATACAGATTTCCCATTTGAGTAACAATAATTAATATCTTAGTACACATAAACAATGTGTAGATCCGATTAGCCAAAACACATTAATTCTTTTGTTTAATTGTAAATATTTTTTTCTTGCGTTTTCTCATACAAATGTTGACTAAGTAAAAAGAAAAGAGTTTGTTAAATTAGCGCTAATCAATTGATTTAGTCAAGATTTAATTTTGCTTTCCAATAATAAAATTTGGCGCTACGCCCTTCACGTTGTAATTACTCGTTATATAATTTTCTAATATACCGTTAGCACGAATACACTAAGAACATCCCACGCATACTATAATTCTTGAATTTTATCAAAAAAAAATGTTTCAATTTAAACCACTAGTGATGAAGTTAGAGTAAAAGCTTAAAACTTTTTTCTGCCTTACAAAGTTTCTATTAGATGGAATCATTTTGTTTAGTTGAAGAAAGTTACAAAAGGGACAACTTAGACTATGCGTGATACGTAACTGTAAACTTCAAAATAGTTGCAACTTTTTCCTCTCCCAAAAGTATAGTAAATGTGTTTGGTTGTTTAAACATGATTGTGATTCCTTTCCCTTTTCCTGCTTGTTTCGTTCACCTTTGACAGAGATTAAGCGAATAGATATGCGTTAATCCTTTTTTCAGTACTGTTTTTCACATAGGTATACATACCAAACACTTGATAGAGAGCATGCCTAAAAATCATTACGTCATTACATTACTAAACGAAGTCCAATAGTCTTTTGTCTCAGTTTCTTTAGTTACAAGTACACGTAATCGTCTAATATTGCAAAATGTACATTATACAGTGATTATGCTGTCAATGTTTGTTTTCGTATTGTAATTACATCAAAGGAACTAAGCGCTTAGTATTGATGTCTCGACGTCATCGATCCGCAAGTGCATTACCATGTAAAGTATAAGGCCTTCTAGGAACAACATACACCTATATAACTGAAGGATTTTGCATAGGTTAACAACCGAAACTGAGCAAAACTAAATATACATTTGTCACACTATTTAACGTAAAATCTAAAATACTTTTCTACCATGACTACTATTTCGCTGCAAATATTGAATACTGTAACAATGTTAACGAACACAAGCTCATTTAACGGATGAGTAAGTATTTAATTTATTGTACGCTTTAAAATTTCATGTTTTGCTGAATCTAGTTTCCAAACAGTTACAGAGAATGCAAATTTCTAACTTTTGTAATTAACTACCGATATAACTTTTTTAATCACTTTGAACTATTGGAGATTGAAAAACCTTTGCCAAAATCGAAACAGAAGCAGAAGTATAGTAATTTAATTTAACGTCAAAATCTATTAATCTAACGTGTAAAGTCATGTAATGAAATTGAGTTGAAATCCAGCCAAGTTAAATTTGAAATTATTTCAAGTTGAACTAAACATTGGCACCTTTTTAAACCGCTCATATAAAGTTTGAAGAATCCGTTTAAATATAGTACCGAAACAGGTTCTTAATACTAGTATTTATTAATCTTAATTCGATCGCAGTAGGAAACATGTACTGTATTAAATTCATGTGCCAATTATTAAAACGAAAAGTAAAGGAGCAAAGCAACCAGTAACTGAGCAGCTGCAATTATCATCATGCAATACGTCAATTGTTCGTTTAATTTTAAATTTCTATTGAAAGTAATAAACAACGATCAACAGATTTTTTTAAACTTTTGAGGTCATGGGTTGATAAATGGTCCACTAGTATTGTACGTCATGCAATAATAATTGCGTGTCAATGAAAAATATTAGTGGACCCGACCGCTTTTGCTTTTCAATTTGTTGCCAATGACGGATTTAAAGCCGGAAGTAACTCGTTTTTTTTTAATCTTTGTTACACGCTAAATTAGGCAACGGCAGTGGGCTGCGGTATAAATAGAAGAATTCAGAGCATATTTTAAGGAATTTGCACTAGGCAGTACTAAACCAGTCTGTTATACAGAAACAGATTGTCTGATATACATCTAACAAACTAACATACAGGTAACTGTGTGCGGCATACTGAAGAAACAATAAAGCAATGGTATAAACGGGAAGAAGTGTTGAACATCACAGTTGACAAACTGATTATTAACATCGGAAACTATTCTGAAAGCTCGGATATATATAGTGACTCCGATTAGAAGTTTAACACTTTTACAACCATGTTTCTACAACCTACAATTAGTATAATACAAGTGTGTTAGTTCATATTTAATACAATACATTTTTATTAGTAATGTATTTCAATTATGTAAGTACAATATATTTGTAAAATGCTTTTCAAGCTGTTAATCACACATTTACCATAGAATTTATGTTCCACATGAAGGGCCGGTTCCACCAACTCTGATCAATTAGCCGTTTAATTAACCGTGGTTAGAAATTTAATCAAAAAATTAACCGAGTTATGATCCAAAATGCATTTGAAACCTACGATTAGTTGTAATGGATCGGTTCCTCGTCAACTAGACGTGAAGTGTGCTGATTGGTCGGCACATGATCACGTGGAATTTGAAAGCAAGAAAATGCGCGCAGAAGGCGAGAACAACACAACATATAACCTCAACCTCACTTTGTATCGTCTCGACATCGTGCGAACATCGTTGGTTTGCTCAAAAAGATTTCCAATTGCGTTGTACTGTTATTTATTTGTTATATATTGTTTGTTATTTAATTGTTGTTGTTGGATGATGAAAGCACGTTTTCAAACATGTTTACTTCTCTTGTAACAAATATAAGGAATAACAATAAATAATAACAATAACGATAATAATTTTAAGATGGAGTAAAGAAAATTATAACAATATTCCAACATCAACAAAAATGAATCGAATACACGAGAGGAAAGAGTTAGGATATCTTAAAATCAAATCAAAACAAATCGATGAAATTCACCAACGCGCAAGACCAACTTGCTTTCATCGTGTTTAGTTAAACTAAACCTTTCAAAATCGAGCGATTAGCTAAAACTCCGGTTAACCCGTTTTAAACAGGATTAATGGGTTGGTGGAACACAAATGATATATTAGTTTAACTAATCGTGGTTAAAGGTACTAATCAAAATTGGTGGAACCGGCCCTAAATGTCACCTTCGTACGAATAATAGTTCAATTTTATTTAGGCACTTAACATCCATTTTGTATAATAATGTTACCATCTTATTATGGCCCATTATTGCTACTGAATTGATAACAACAATAAGACATTATGATTATGAAACGTAGTAGCCTTGCGAGGTGTAAACAGTGTAGCTCGATAAGTTGCTCCATGCAATTGTTTAACCTATAAATTTAATTTTCAAATTATCAATTGTATGATTGTTTATCAGCAACTTACTACACAACCATCCTCCTGTTTTTATAATTCCGCTGCAATTATTAAATGTTTACATTTTGTTGAAAATTGTATCATTTGTAATAGGGCAGCAATGTGTTATAACCTGCAGGCTGCAAAAATAACGTACACCTGTTAGATTTCAAGGATATTGTTTTTCAACCGTTATCATTACGATAATCAACGTTCTCTAATTTTTATAAAATAAATCACAATAAATAGGTAATTGTATTTTAGAATTCTGCAGCTTTAAATGCTGTCATCTCGGGGTATATTACTAATCAGAATTTATTATAACGACTCATGTTTTGCATATTACACCATATGATTGTATATGATGACGTAGCGGTAAACTTTCCTGCCGAGGATAATAGCTGTCATATAGGCAACCAGAAATTTTTATTAAAACGAGCAACATGTTTACCGATTTGTCAGTTAAAAAAATTGAAAGTTATATAGTTTGTAAACTTATTTGTAAAATTAAATATATATATATATATATATATATATATATATATATATATATATATATATATATATATATATATATATATATATATATACATATATATATATATATATATATATATATATATATATATATACGCTCAATAAGCAAATCTAGGCTGATGAATTCAACTTAAAAAAAAATATATTATGTAATAGTATATTTTTCACAAACTTTGCATGTCATTTTGTGTAGCTGGTCTCCTATTTTCCAGAGACCCTTTAGCTTGGGATTTAGATGCGTCGGAATTTTCAGTGATTAATAGCCAATGATTTTCCATGAAGTACGGATTGTTCCAAACGGATGGAAATCTGTACAGTCTTGTGTTCACTGGACCCTGTTTTTTGTAATTCTTCAAATCTTAAAGCCAATCCTCTATAAAAAGTGGCTAAAGATTTCAAATTTTGCTTACAGGTTTTACCTTTGTGACGTTCATTTTAACGTCAGACAAGACCAGGTCAGATCTGTGAGCAACACACCACATACACAGAATATCTCTTTGTAAATAATCCAGAGCCCACTGCTTTTGTTGTAGTTGCAGTTGTAAGGCCTGTAAGTTTTTATTTGGCCAATTTATCAATATTTAAATCCTCAAATAAAATCTTGATAGCTTCCAAAAGGCCTTCTGCGCCTCGTTTCTCGGATTTCCTTTCACTTAAAAATACTGATTTCATTTATTACTGTTATTGAAAAATCTGGTAGCTATAAATTTATTGTCGACTCCATATTTATCTACTGATCCATCAACAAACAATCTGCCTCCGCCAAATTTTCCTTAACCTTTTTCATGACCAAACCTCCTACATCTCCGCATAAATCATAGGAGTCCTGTATTGGAGTAAGTTAGGGCTTGGGCTCATTTCTGCAAAAGACGAATCAATCCCTTCGTCTTTGTACGATGATATTTGAATGTCTGAATGGATTTTTTATAACAACCTTGAATGTCAGGAATTTGCACTTAGTGTCAGATTACGGCTATCATTGTAAACATCTACGGCCATTTTGATTAGTATTTTAATTTTTTCAGCATTATAAGATTTTAAGGTTATTACCCACGGATGTTCATCAGACTGAGCCAACCGTTTTTGTTGTATTTTTTCAAAATTTTCGGCAGCAGTATGAGATACTGTAGTTAAATGGTCAACAACTCTTTGAAGTTCTTTTTCTCCATCTACGCTAATTAGGTCAGCAATCTGAACGCTGTCATTTTACGAGAATTTTTTAGCCTCCTGAATTTGTTTGAAACAGATTGTACACTTTATCCCGTTTCTTTTCCCCACTTTTACTTTTTAAAAACCAGCATATGTTTTTATTAACCATGATGAGTCTAACTTCGCCCCTTTATACCATTCACAGCGTGAATGGTATAAAGACAGGCTCGTTTCTTAAAGACCCGACCGAAAGCACAATTAATTTAACTGAATAATTAATGATTTGTTTACTTTGTAGCTGTATTAACGTTATTCCATGGTTTAATAAAACGATAGTTAACAATATAACAGTCATACAATACCGACACACACAAGGTACTTTTACACGTCACAACTAGATGCAACTAGGTGCAAAGATTAATCCTGTTTCGAAAATTGGCCTTCTTGAGCTCTTGATGTAGTTGGATGTGCTAAGGATGAAATTTGTTTTTAAATTATTCTTCTTTTTATTTTATTTTCTAATTTAGCTCATAATTTTGTTTTTGTGTTTATGTTGCTTTTCTACTTAATAAAATATGTTTTATAATGTGAATAGTTTTTTGTTTATTTTACACGGGTTACTAGATAATAAAAATTGATAAACACAGCAAATTAATCAGAAATTATGAAATTAAAAGAAATCTACCGAAGATAGATACCGACTAATTTACATCGTTAGAAAGGTAAAAAAAATCCGCATTAATGCAAAAATTAAAAAAAAATGGTCGTTACATTTGAAAAAATCAAGTTACCATTGATTGAAATTTTCTAAATTGACAAAGTAATTTCTCTAAATACAAGAAGAATTCGAATTTGACCATTCGGTTTACACTAGTACATTTCATGATTAGTAACATCAGAGAGATATGGCCTTCTAAGTTTTGTGATCACAGCGACCTTTAGTTTTTTTCAGACATTTACTTTTTGTAAAAAAGTGGAATTGCGGCTAAACGATTCGTTTTAGGTACTATGTGTGATACACAAAGTCGCATTAGAATTGACCAATGAATCCAAATATGCAATAATAATAAGGAGGGTTTCATTTAAAAAAAATCGACTTTGATATAAATCGCCCTGTATAAACTTCGCGATTCAAGTGAAAATATTTTAGGGTTGTAGTATTAAGGATACGCCACCACATTCTATCAACAAACTTTAGAAATATTCCTTAATAAACCCACAATCTTCCACTCATACTATTGGTCCACCCTGTATAGCAGAATGAGTTGGCGGGAGCTAAAGTTATACTTACATCTGTACAAAAAGCATATTTTACAAACAGCTGCTTTATTAGCTGACAGAAGATAGTAAACCCTGGATAGATTTGAAGATAAGGTCTATCCTTTTTGACAGACATAAGGTAACGCTGAGTTTTGTTGGCATTAAATTTAACTAGATTATTGGGGAGGTCCCATTCAAGGATTCGTTGTACGACCATTTCAGGTTTAGATTGCTTTGAGATAGGAAGTGGATTAGTATTATGAATAGACTGAGTTAGCTCATTGATGTTTTTTCTACGACTGTAGACAAGATGGAAGTAATGGCACTTGGTCGGTAGTTGGAGGAGTCGGTCTTGTCGCCTTTGTTGGGAATAGGTTGAACATTTTCTAACTTCTATGATGAAGGAAATTCTCTAGAGCTAAAAGATATAAAGAGAGATAGAGCTTATGCAGGACTCGTACTAGTTCTGAGGAACACGTATTTAAGACAGTTGGAATCCCTCTGGACCAGTCGCCTTTTTGGAATCAAACCTACTTATAATCGTTTCTAAGAGCTTGTATAGAAAATATAAAGTACAGCGAAATGTCCAGCATTGGAATATATTCGTATGTCAATTTTTCTTGTGTAAACTAAAAAAAAATGAAACTTTTTTAATACGTTCACGACGAAAAAAATCAAAATTGTAAAAACAAAAACAATAATTTATGACAGATGGGCGCTTAAAGTTTTATGTCAGATAGATGTCATAGACATTAAGAAACATAAAGATGTTAACTAAACAATTCCAAACCTACCCGTTTCTATAAAAATAGCGGTAATACAGATTAAGCATTTTCTACCTTATTTAATTAATTTTTAGAGTTATTTGGCCTTTAATAGCAATAAGTCTTAGTTTGATAATGTTTTTCGGGGTATGTTTTATTTTATTTTGTGTATTTTATGTAACTAAGATTTAAATGTATGTAATTAAGATGAGAAAACAGAAACGAAGTTGGGGATAATGTTACCGGTTGGTAATTAACTACACTGTGTAAGGTTATTTTGAAGCACCGTGTATATGTAGTATTTTGATAACGTATGTAACGTGTTTGCACGAAAAGAATTTTTTTTGTGCTTGCGTAAGGTAAGTTGGTGTAAATTATACGCCGCTGGAATTTAATGAAGCATTGGTTATCGTGTGAAGGAATATTTGAATGCTGTAGAAAGATTTTCGTGTTGAAAGCGTTAAATTTGGTTGAGAAATGTTTTTAGTAAATTTTGATTTATACGGCACTGGTAAGACTATTGGTATTTGCTACTGTGTATGAAGGAATTTGGACTAAAGAAATGATTCTAGACGTATGAGTGAGTGAGTTTATGATATATGGAAATTTTATTAATGTATAGTAAGGAATATGGAAGCATATTTTTGCTTGTAGAAATTTTTGTAATATTGTGGAATAGGAAAATTTAATGCATATTCAAGAATGAACTTGATAAAATGTGAGGGAGTTCGCAAAATTGTGCGGAAATAGGATTCGTTCACATGTGAGATTTGCATAAAAAGTTGAGGGATGATCTGGAGAATGTACTGTGTGAACGTAATTACAATTAATAATTTTTTCGGAGAGGTTTCAGTGAATTTACAAAGTAATTCAAGATGGCTTCGTTGTTCTTTAGTTTCGTTTGCGTTAGTTTCATCCGGGATTCGACGCGACAAAGAAACGCGTACATAATAGGTGAATTTCAATATTAGTGCGAAGGGTTTGACAAGATGGTAGACACAGGGCATATAAGCGAGTATTCAATTTGAGTCAGAGAGAGAGAGAGAGAGAGTCAGTTAAGGGGTTCGGTAAAAAGATTAAGCAAGGGTCGCGTGCGTTGGTTTTTGAATAACCGTTAGAATGGTTAGTGTGGGAGTTTATTTGTGAAATTATAGTTTGGGCAGCGTATATAAAAGGTTGCAAGTGGCCCAACAGGGGATGAATCGTGTAGACATTCATAAATAAATAGTAATAAATAGTAAGAGTTAGTTTTAGATTTTGTTTAACGGATAGTACGATTAGCTTTTAAGCAAATTTCTGATTGTTGGGTTGTTAAGGTTAAGGTTAAGTCACGAGGTAATCGAACTTTATCTGTATATCTTTCATAGCATTAAGCATTAAGATCTTGGGGAATTTTAGTTATACTTATATGGTGGTTTCTCCAAACCACGCTTTTGAACACACACACACGCACGCACTCACCCACCCACTCATATACATACATATATATATATATATATATATATATATATATATATATATATATGTCACGCGGTAACTTTGAGGACTTATTTAAACGCGTTTAAACTGTGTATAAACCAGTTTATATTCATAATGAAATTTGGTTTCTTTGGGGACTTGCGACTTAATATTGACAGATGGTCATATTAAAGTGGTCATACAAATATACTTTTTAAGGACAAGTAAAGAACAAAATGTAATACTAACACGCTCACTTTTAGGAAGGTTTTAAATTGTTATAATATTTACTTATACCCCTCACGTTATTTATTATACAATTTAAATGTAAAAAATAATCAATCAAAACATCAATCTGATTATTTCCATTTTAACTTTGCATATTGACAATATCGGATGCAGATGTCTGCACTACGCTTTAAATCAATGCATGCGATATAATTTGGTTTAAGTGGAACAAAGGATTTTTACAAAACATGTGTTTTTATATTTATGTTTATTTCACGTCCATATTGATAATAGTATATTAAGAAACAAGTTTCATAAGATGCGTTTTTATCGCTTGAGTTCAAGTTTAGAAAAGGCCCCGCGCAGCGGGGAGTTTTATAATGGACGAATGCGATAAAACGTCTTATAAAACGAGTTTCTTATACTACTTTCTCTAATTTGCGTATTAATGTTGAACATTTTGAAAAAATGTAAATTCCATTTGTCACCTTATTTCATAATTTTGAATGTAGGTTGGCAACAGTGGTATTTGTTTGTTTGAGTTCGATGCAATAATAGGGTATTAAAACTATTATTTGTTACTAATTCATTTCAAACTACCTTAAATCTGTTCTCAATAGAAGTTGTATACTATATACGTTATAATCGAAATAAGATTACACTATACTAAGTAAACTTAATAATTTACACCCAAGTGAAGTTAACAATGTTAAATGAAGGTTATATTTTACGCAAAAGGTGTAATCGGCTTAATCTGAAAGCATATTGGCGCTTTATCTTGAGACACAGTATTAAAGAGAAATCGTCCATATTCGGTCTTGGTCATCTTAATCATTGCAATACATTAATCAGGATTAATTCAATACAAATGATATATACACATTTCAAATAAGAATAGGTTATGTTACATTTACGTTTACATACATCAATAAAGAACTTCATTAGTTTACATACCAACATCAAGAAAGAAAATTTTAGGTTACTAAACTTTAAAGTCACACATTTGTTTGTCATAATGTACATATTAAATACGAAAAATAGAAAAAAAAAAAAACTGAGATATACGTTTGTATTTATTCTTGTACATTTTTTAATACAGTCATTTTGTATGCTAATTTTGTACACTTTTCTGTTCATTGTTTTTGTTTGATATATAAGATTTCACAGATGCTGCTGAACGTTTGCTGAATACGTTGTATTTTTCTAATAGCTGTTCACAGTCTGATAATTTTGGTAGCGTAAGGTTTTCTAAATGATTTTTAAATGACTTTTCAATAATTTCTTTTTCTTCAGTGGTCCTTCTTATTTTAGCTGAAATTAAATTTGACAATATATACGCCAATAGATTCTGCTCTACTTACAATTCCCATCTGGTTTTTTTTTTACTCTTCGCCGCTTTATTTCTCCATCTATCCACGCCTTTACTTGCATGGCTGATCGGTGCGTTAAGATGCCAGAACTTGTTATTAATTCTTGGCAATCATTTAGTGATGGTAACGTTTCGGTTTGTATATTTACTGCAAAGTGGTCTTTAACATACTCCTTTTCAGGGCTTTGCCATGATCGTCTTTTGGTAGATGCGAAAGGCGAAACTAGAAACGTTTTTATTAAAAATCTTGTAAATACATATTCAAAAATGTAATAAAAAATATATACTGCTTTTTACCATGTACTATACTGTTTCGGCTTACGGAAGGTTGATAATGTGGGATGCTATTACTTGCGACTAAACAACAAAAGTATATTAGATGTCAGTAACATGAATACTATTTAAACGTGGCTTATCTTTATGAATCAATTACAAAACCATTGCTGACGAATACTCACCAACTGTTGCTTCACTTTGTAAATTCTTCGTAAGGGAGTTGTTAATAGGATTCTGTTCCTGGAACGTAGGCAAATTATGTTTTTCGATTGAAGTCCGATTATCTTCATTAATTGATGTACCTTGAGCAATATTCAATAATTTGGACATTCTTGTTATATCTCGGGCAACTACCGGAAGACGATAAACTTCTTTATGTATATTTTCCGCATGGCCCATAAAATGGCTAAATCTTCTATTTCATTACTCGGAAGGTCCATTAGTGCAGTTTTTGTTGCTATATGCTTACGTAAACAAGTTCCACGAAGTGCTTCCAGGTTTACTGCACCACGCGTATTTGAAAACTTTCTTAATAGTTTACAAGCCCGTAAAAATTTATTGTTACCCGGAAGCCCAAAAAGGTATGGGTTGTCGTTAGGTACACCTGCTTTTGAACGATTTGCAATGATAAGTTCAAGACATTTTAATGATTCCCGGTCCACCAAAATCTCTGCTAATTCCTTCCACACTTTGAAGGAAAATTTCTCTTGAATTAGGGACATGCAATGGTTTTTGTTGTTTTTTAAAAAATTACTGAGGTGCTTGATGTCATTAGTACTTGGCATTAAATGCTGCTTTGCACGTTTCTGTTGTAATTGGTTTTCCAGAACTGTTTTGTTTACAGTTACTGTAAATTCCTCTTCAAGGATTTTTAAAAAATCTTCTGCCGAACTCTTCAATTCTACGTTGTTTTCTTTTATACATTCGGTAATCAACGTCCTGGTGCAAGACTTTAAAAGTGTACCCAGTGCCAGTGCCGTGGATGGAGCGTTGTACCTAGCGTCACCTACTTGCAATGCAGCAACCTTGTTAACCGCTGCAACCACCGTCTCAAAGTGTTGTGGTTTAAGGATTGATGTAAAATCAGTTATATTTTCATTGATGTTTTTTACAGATATTAATAATCGTCCAATCAACCGTAAGCGAGAGCGAATCATCTGATGATGATGTCTCTGCCTGTACTTGTCACACATTTTATTGCCAACTATTATTGCCAATTTATCATGACGTATAATATTCGTAACGGGATCATCTCGTAATGTTGGAAATACTTGCTCTTTTAAAGTAATGTTGGCTTTTTGATGTATTTTACCATGAATTCGTCTTGCGAAGACTTGAGTGTTAAAGTTATTGCTCTTGTCATTCTTAATACAAATTAGAACATGTTTGTGCAAAGCCTCTTTTGAGTAAAAACCCTTGCAATAACCGCAAACTACAAATTTAGGTTCCTGTTTTTTTAATTGCTTTCGTCGGCAAACAATTAAATCTTCGTTGCTGCGATCATGAACTGTGTTGTACTCAAAATCACCTAGTTTTCGTATCTCTTCAATCCGTTGTTTCCTCTCCAAGCAACCTGATAAAGTAAAAGTAAGTTACATACAAGCACAAAAAAGTAGGTAAACAAAGCTGTAAATTATGTTCCTCAGCTATGCTGATATTGTGGTTCGGGAAAGTTTTTCTTTTAGTTTTATTAAATAAAATTGAAAATGCTTTAATTATTAGTTGGAACATTACCTTTGGGTAACACCATTATATTGGCAACTGAAGCTTTATCTGCGTGAAGGTCTAAGTGGCGTGCAAACTTTACAATCAATTTTTTGCAAAAAATGCAATAATGTTTCTTAGCGAATTTTTTTGGTTTCTGCACTATATCAGTATTGGATTGTGAAGTGACTGTGTGTGTGTCCACGGCAATGCAACCAGCTTGCTGTAACTGTTCTGAATAGCTGCACAATTGATCTGCAAAGATTATAAGGTACACATATTACCATAGTATTACTATTAACATTAACAATTCTGATTACACTCAAACACATTACCATATAATATTAAAAGCTAGTGACAGCAAAATGAAACATTAATAAATTTAACAAAATATTGCTTTATATTGGTAATGTTTTAATAAACTTATTGTCAGTAGTAACAATTGCAATGTTAAGTATAAAAAAATGGTCAAATAGTAAATAAATTCACGGTCTAGGACGTTTAAACGCGGCCGTTTGAACGCAACCGATTGAGCGCCGCCGTTTAGATGCGAGGACTTTTGAACGCCAGACATTTGGACGCGAGGACTTTTGAACGCAGAATTGAAAAATAATGGAATTTTTGTTCCACAGTAATTGGATCACTTCATTCAAAAATTAGACTTTGTAAAGTTGCTTTTTTGTGATTGTTTCGATTTTGCGTTGTTTGACTGCATTATGGAGATTCTCAGCAAGAAAGGAAAACGAAAATTTCATCACGATGGATTTCTATATGTGTTCGATCGCATAAGTGCCTGTGGTGAAAAGAGTTTTTGAAGGTGTGACCAAAGGTCGATTGATGGAGAACAACGTTGCGAGTTCCGTATCCATACAGTAAATGATGCCGTCGTTACGTGTTTAAATAAACATTGTCATGAAAGTTCCGCAGCTCGTGTTGAAACCGAAATCGTAAAGACTGCAATAAAAAGAAGAGCAGAAGACACAATGGAGCAAACTAGCCACGTAATTAATAATTGTGTAGTTGCATTATCGCGAAGTGGACAAGCTGAATTACCCAATCGTGATGCTTTGAAGAAAATAGTGAGACGAAAACGGAACCAAATGAATATTGCACCACCTGCGCCACTAACGGCCGAAGAATTAGTAATTCCAGAAGATTATAAAACCTACGCGACGGCGAATAACATACGGGAAAATTTTCTTTTAAGCGACAGCGGACCAACACCTAACAGAATATTAATGTTTCGCCGCCAACAAAGCGTAAACGTAAATGTCTATTCGAATTTATTTTCACCTATTATTTTAATCTAATTTATTTTAGGTTCTTAAGGAGTCAAAGCATTGGTTTGTCGATGGAACGTTTAAATCCGCCCCATTGATATTTTCGCAAGTGTATGTAATCATGGCAGGACGTTTCGGAGGCGTTCATCCTGTTGTGTACGCCCTTTTGCCAAATAAGCAAATGGCAACTTACACACTGATGATCGAACAATTAAAAGAAATTGAACCAAATTTGGACCCCGAAACGATATCGTGCGATTTTGAACATGGAGCTATCAGAGCGTTCCAAAACGGATTTCCAAACGCACAATTGATTGGATGTTTTTTTCATCTAGCACAATATTTGAAAAAACATCTGGGAGAGCTACGATACAATAATGAAGGGGACTTTGCGAAACTCGAATGATAAGTTCCTTAGCATTCGTACCCGTTGTGGATCTAGATGTTGCTACAGAAAGTCTCGCAGATGAATTTACTATAAAATTACACCCTCTATTACATTGGTTCGAGGATTTTTATATAGGAAGACCACATCGTCGAGGAAATGGAAGGCGTCTCGCAATGTTTCCACCGCAATTATGGAGTGTCTATAGCCGTGTAATGAACGACATCGATAGGACCAATAACCATGCTGGTATCAAATTACAATAACCGTAATATAATTGAATATTTAAGAGGTATATCGCACAATTATTTAACGGACAATTGATTTTATATCTATGTAAATTTTGTTTATAATAAAATACATAATATTGCGTTTTACTCGTTCATTACCGAACTTCCGCGTTCAAATGTACCTGCGTTCAAATAACTTTGCGTTCAAACCTCCTTCCGTCCAAACAGCGGCGTCCAAATGGCGGCGTTCAAACGGCTGCGTTCAAACGTCCCCTATTGTATGACTAAAGACGGGTTTTTTAATAAGCCTGCTATTAATATAGTAGTTTGATAAATGTATGGAGCCAACTGATAATAAGTAAGGTAACATAATTTTGATTAATTAAAATTACTCTTTAATCATAAGATTTAAAATATAGATCAGAAATAAATAGGTACGTGGTTACAAAAGTACCGTATAAACTATATAAATAGTAATATAAGCTATATAAATAGTATAAATAAAAGACATTTAAAATTACATACCTGCTTTATTTTTTTCGTTTAGAACAATTAATTGCTCTTCCAAAACTTTTCTTGATCTGTCTATTTTCAACACTTGGGCTCTGTAGTATTTTTTATTTGAATACTTCACATCCGCAAACACGCCTTTTTTATTTTTTATGCGTTTTAATTCACATATATAATAAAGTAAGTCGTCAATGTATTGCACGAGGGCAAACATTGTTTTAAAATAGCCACTAAAACCGGGCTTAGATTATTGTATAATCTAAGTACTCTAATAAATATAACCTAAATTCGCTAAAAATAAAATACTGCGTAATTACTATTTTCAAAAATCGTTGAAATTGAAGTAAACATGGAACCAATTTTTTATTAACATGAAAACTTAAACCACGCCTAATTATTGCATGGTCCAATCCAATGCTATTAAAATAAATAATTCCTTGGACGTCATTTTTAAAAGAAATGTCACAAATCTCATTGCAATCAGAGCCGTCGGAAGCGGGCCTTCAACACCTGCAACAAAGACGGGCGCTGTGATAAAAGAGGCGCCCCGCCTAACAGCTACATATTTACAAATGCAACAAAATTCACGCTAAAAGGGATTATCAACCCTGTTGTAAAACTATAAACAAGTCGGAAAAAGACGTGTCATAAATTAACGGGATTAACCCGAAGGACACTTGTATGAAGTTTGTAAATTTTATCGGAAATATTTTTTAAGAGAGATTAAAAGTTACGTAACGTCTTTGTTTTACACTATTCGATCACTGTTGCTAATTGTTGCATTAGAGGTATATGCAATTGTAACACAGCTTCTTGTATAGTTTTTCATTTGAGATAACTATTATGAAGTCTTGTGTATGTACCTACCGTATCAATAAAGTTATTAGAAGTTAAAGAATTTCTTATGAGTAACGCGAAATAATTTAAGGTATTATTCCCCAATCATTTCTCCATCGATCAGTATTAATGTGAAATCATCTTGCCTATCTAACTGTTGTATATTTTGATTGTTTTAAAACACAATATTTTTAATTTTTGATACGTTTTACGTTACACACGTAATAGATTAAAACAATATTAAGCTGATTTCATTTCATTAGAATAGGTACAAATATTTTAGAAACTGTTTTACTTTAGTTATATTCTTAAATTATTATTATTAATGTAAGTACATTGGAGATTAAGATAAGATGTGCCAATTGTAACGGTACGCATTTTACCAGTGATTGTGCGAACCACTCACTGCACCTTCCGTTAACGATAGATTCAAACGAATAGTAGAATTAAAATTATGTTATTCAACCTACAACAATTTAAACTTAAATTTAAAACCTATAAATTATCCATTTCTAGGTATTAACGAGTCGCGAATTAACGTTAAACACTGTACAAAAATTAAAATTAAGTCGCGATTTAACAATTATTAAAGGGAAATCAAATGAAATCAAATCAAATCTTCTATTAACAAATATCACTAGGATTCTGCCATTACAAACTTTTCAATTAAATAAATTAGAAATAGCTAAAAATATTAAACTGGCAGATGATAAATTTAATATTTCATATTAGTAGAATCCGATGTCTTTTGGGAAATAATGCAGGTCGGTCAAATAAAATTACATAAAAACCAGCCGTACTTCCAGAAAACGTTGTTGGGGTAGATTGTCGGCGGCAATATCGGTCCAAGCGAATTAGTGTCAAATTTGACTGTGACAAACTTGGCGACGACAACGATATACGACGTAATAGATTTACATCGAGCAAAATTTTGGGAAACTGAACAATGCGAAGAAGGTATAGAGTATTTAAACACAGAACAAATATCATGCAAAAACATTTCGAATTTAATGTGATACGGTGCCGCCAGGTCGGTACATTGGAAATTTACCCTTTAAGTCAAATTTAAATACTTTAGGGGTTCAAGGGACACAGTACTTAGCGGCTGATTTAAAACGTGTTAACAAAGATATCTGTTTAAGAAACGATTATGTGGCATTTATGAAGGAATATTTAAACCTTAACCACATGGAATTCATTCCAGACAATAGTGTTAATCCTAAAAATTGCTCTGCCTCATCATGCTGTTTATAAATCATCCAATAAATAAAATGCGTGTCGTCTTTGACGGATGGGCGAAATCGTCGAACGGATTAAGCCTAAAGGATGCTTTAAGCAATCGTCCGTTCTACAAAACAGAATGTTTTATTTTTTATTTTACTACGGTTTCGTACCCATAAAATAGTGTTGTCGGCTGATGTGCAAAAATGTTCCGTCAAGTATTAACTAATAAAGGTCACCGGGATTTCCAAAGAATATGGCGCGAAAACGTAAACAAGCCCCAATTTTAAGTTGCCACCTAACGTAATTATCAACGGTTTTTATGTAGACAATCTGTTCACAGGAGCGAACAATGTAACTAACGCCATAATATTCGCGAAGAATTAATAAGTTTGTTGAACAAGGGCGGATTTGAATTATGACAATGGTCGTGAGAATGTTCAGGAGGCATTAACGCCATCCGCGGGAAAGAATAATAATTCAGTAAACTTAGACAGACAGGAAACAAAGGTGTTAGAAGTCAATTGGGATAGCAAGGCATACATTTTTAAATATTCACTTAATAACTTGACTCTCCTTACAAGGAACAAACAGAGCTTATCATATTAAGCACTACATCGAGCCTGTTTGATCCTCTAGGATTAATAGGACCAATCATAATTAATGCGCAGGTTTCACTCCAACGTTTATGGTCAATTAAAATTGGGTGGGATGAATCGGTACCCATTCATATTCAAACGTCTTGGGAAGAATTCACAAAACTATTAAGTGAAATATTAATCCTAATGACTCAATTAATTTAGAATTACATGGTTTCGCAGACGCATCCCAAAATAGTTACGGTGCTTGTATTTATTTAGGAAGCGTTGACACCGAGGGCATTTACTAAGCTGATAGAATAAGAAAACTGCATTTTAAGCAATTTTCTCTTAAAACAACACAATTTTCGTTTCTGGACAGACTTTAGACTATTTTACATCCATAAAATACCATTAAAAAAATAATTCAATAATTATACCCAACCTGACTATGATCTTCATAATACAATTATAATATTCTCCGCGTTTCAAGGAATATAATTAAATCGAAACATAGCTTAGGTCAAAAATTTCGGTTGGTCTGTTTTCGGAAAGGGAATTTCAAATGGTCTCTTTTGAAAGGGTTTATTATTAAAACCTTCATTTCAAGTACTACTTTTTCCTTAGCACCCATCGATATACGTATGTACCTTACATGTAGTCCTATATAATATAAATACACACCTGCATAAAGAATGAACTGTAACCTCGCCTTCATTCTTTTGGATGTTTTAAAAAAATTCTTGCCAGCCATCTCTTCCTAAAACGCTTGCACTTATTAATCCTTTTATACCTCTTTTCACACTGATTGTTTCACCTGAATCCAAGGAACACTTACAAATAACGCATACACTCACCATCACTTTTCATAATATTCACAATACAAAACAACAGCAGTGAAAACAAAGCACTAGGGAATTGCAAGTAAACAATATCTCCGAAAAACAACCGGCGCACAGCAAAAATACAGTGAGCAGCGTAGCTTCCAACATAGTTCCCTACTTGAAAACAAAACATATTTATGTTCTGGCTTGGTTTTCAAACCACGAAGTTCATTATATGTCAAGCGCAACGGAAATAACTTAAAACTAATGTAAAGTATCTACAAAACATCCACCTGAAAATGATATAATCTTAATGTCAAAGCAGCAGTTGGCAGCTAAGTAAACCACACGCCATAGTGGGAATATTGGCTGCACGCCGCTGGGACTTAAATGCTTGAAGCGGCGTCGTTATAGTCGATACGGCCGGCATTGTCCCTTAAGTCATTAAGTCGTAAATCAATGTCATGGTTAGTCATGTATAACGCGATCGATAGTTACAGCTTAATTGCAAAGTAAACACCAGTTCCATTCGGGCGAAAGTTGCTCAAAAGAAATCTTACGGAAACTGGAATACAATAGAACAATACTTTTCAACTACCTACCTGTTCTGTTGTATTCAAGTTTCCGTAAGGTTTTTTGAGCAACTTCCCGTATGGAACTGGTTTTACTTGCATATTGAATACAACTATAGGTCGCGTTCTAAATGACATTTTATTTACTACTTAATGACTTAAGAGACATTGTTGAGCATATGGACTATACTGTCATAGAAACTTCGCGTGGATACCATTTGAAAGCTTATTTAACGCTAAATGACGTTTGTTTCGGGTATTTTTACGTAGGAAGTAGGAAGCTTAATATTTTCAAAAATAGAAAAAAATTTAATTTCTATTTGTCAATAGCGTGTGCTGTTGGTTGTTTTTCATGCAATGAGTGCAAAAAGATATTTCGGAGAACGATTGAAAATATTTACTCGTATTCTTCTTAGGTGGTACATAATGAATCACTTCGAAAAGTTTTTACACTTATAACGTAGGTAGGTACTTCAAAGGATTACTAGTTTCAGTCAGCCTAGGTTTTAATTTCTTTCTCTAACCTTGTTTTGACTTCGTCTTCGCTTCAGAAATATAAGAATATTGCTATATTGCACACCACCTACCACTACATCGAATTACTATTCTTATTTCGAATAAATTCACTTAAAATACATTCAATTTATTCTTGATTGCAATGCAGTGAGTGTAAAGATTAGTCTTGCTTGCTTATCGCTAGATAAGGGTGCAAACACCACAAACGACCAAGGAACCATTGCAATCGGAAAATGTAACATTTTGAAAGTTGGGAGACTAACTTCAGGCCTATGTTATAATCGTGATTACTGTAAATATTAAAAACCGACAAACGTTCAAAAATAGCCAACAAACGATTGAAAAAAGGGAAAATTTCGAATGTTAGGGGGATAACTTCCCCATTCATTTCTCCATCAGTATTAACGTGAAATCCTCTTGCCCATCTAACTAGTGCTTTGATTGTTTTAAAACGCAACCTTTTTTATTCTTGATACATTTTATGTTACACACGTAATAGATTAAAAGTCGTCTATATTCAGGGTATTAGCGACAGTATTAAACTGGTTTTAGTTCACTAGAACAGATACAGATATTTTACAAATTTAAGCTGTTTTTCTTTGTTATGTTACTTGTATTGTTCCACATTTTGTTTAGTTGCAACCGGTATATTAAATTATTATTGGTAAGCCAACATATAAAAATCATGCTGAAATAAATGTCAATATAAAAAGTCACATCTTATTTCTTTCCGGTGTGAAAGATCATTACAATATATTGCACCATATTATTATATTATTATATTATTATATATTACATTATCAGTAATACAGTGAAGGTGCTTTACGAAAATTGCGTTGGTGGTCACGAAACATGTTATCAAATGCTAATTATTATTTGACAACATATTGAGTAACCACCAACGTGATTTTCTATAATCACGCCTTCAAGAGTTATATTCTGTAGAGAATATGATTTCGACAAAACCCACCAATGTAAATGCATTGCTGTTGTTTGTTATTAATAAGTGCTAATACTACACTGTAGTATTGTCACTCTGGTACATGTACTGTATACGCATCGCTATGACTACTTGAAATACAAAGTAATATCCGTCACATGTATTAATTATCTATAAATTTATCTTTGTTAATTAATGTTTCTTATATTCACTTCCTAAATATAATTCGTGGTATGCTTAAGAATCGATAGTTTTTTGAAATGCCAACTCATCCAGCCTCCAACTTTAGAAAATACAACTCCTGCTTCGCAGTCGTTGCATTTACGTCTTTGGGACGGAAATTCGTAGCATTTCAAAAAATTTCGATAATAAGCACTACTTATTATATTACCCTTGATTATACCACGAATTAAATAAAATAATAAGCATATCAGTAGGTATCCTTAATAACATTGTATAGTAACACGAATTTCATTGGTTGCTAGTAGAAAATCAACAAGCGTGATTTTCGTTTCTTAATCAGATATAGAGTGCATGATTTTTGCTTAAACTCCGTTTATTGATATCGTATGAGCACAGGGAGTGCGTACATTAGGAGTAGTATAATCAAACCAATAAAACACGCACTAAAATAAAACTAATATCTGCTAAGATAAATGATTAAAACTTGAGCTTAACTTACGAAACTAATACTAACAACTCCGGACTATCCTTCCTTTTTTTTTGACCATTACTATTACTCTCTCAAAATTCAAAAATTGACACTGGGGAGTCAATATTTCAATTACTTCTCCTTTAAGCCTGTACTGCATTTTTTGTAAAGACAGAAGTGATTTCAAATATTGTAGACAAAAGATTGTTACTTATGAATTGAAACAGTAGGATTAACATTCTACAAGTAGGTACATATTTCCATTATAGTTGCAGGAACTGTAAGGAACAGGATTAATATTTAACTATGAATAAGCATATGAATTTTTTTAGGAGAATTTAAGATTACATGGAATCATTAATGAAGTACGCTTAAACCATATTTAGATTTAAGTATTTGCCAATCTTACTTAGATCATTGAGTATATATAGAATGCTTAGATGTTAGTAGAAATTTGCAACTAGACAATCCTCCCTTTCAAAAATGTTGAGTTCATACTCATAGAACTCCATAAAATTACATTCATAACGGTACTCCGTGAATTACTATAACAATAGGAAATATTTTATCGGTAATTGTAATGAAAAAGAAGGAACCTTTCACCAATAAAGGCATTACAAATTTTCCAAAATTTCAACCGTTAAGATTTTAAACTTTTAGTTATAACAATACACACATTTGCTCATATATTGGTTTAGATGTAACATCGTTTAATTTTTTACTATTTTTCTGTAAATAAATAATATAACAGTATAATTAACATTATAAGATATTTATAAACATCAACGTTGTTGATAAATAGTAATTAGAAGATATAGATAAATACCCCATTTAAATACATAATTTACAATACTGTATTTGTTTTTAAATTTTTGTTTATTAATGTATCATTCATTTTAAGTTGTACTGAAGAGATATGTATTGATAATCAAAATTACACGTTAGTCTTATTTACGTGAAATTATAGTAGAGGTAACCTTTGTCAGCATAGTTAATATTTTAATACGTCTCCGTCTGCTATTAGTTTTGATAGCTTTTTAAGGTAGCAAAAACATACCGTCCTTAAACGAATTCTCAGAGTAGCATCCTTTCGTTATCAGTAGAACAGGTTATAGTTCCTCCAAAAACGGATGCTGCTAATTCCCAGCCAGTGTTTTATTTAACGACAATGTTACTCAGGAGAAGCAATACTTTAAATTTACAACGATACATTTTACAATTTCTCAAAATATTCCTAGCACTTCTCCTATATCTGTCCTTTTCTGTATTGCTTTCTTCTGTTTTAACCGATGCAGTTATTCAACCTTGGTTTTATTTCGTGTATCAAGCATTGCCATGTACGCGTTTTTTTCCGATTTGTTTAGAGATTCAATTTACAAGCCAATGATATCTATTATGATCTATATTTATATCTGATATCTATTGTAATCGTTCCAAAACCTTCTTTGGCAGCTATTTTAATTTCCAGTTGCTTTTTCCATGACATATTTAGTGTAACTCATTCTTACATCACCAAACTAAATTTTTATACTAAACGTCATGACTATGCGTACCACTTTCTAATAAACACTAAAACCCACAAAGAACATAATCCGTGCCGCGCTCCGACTCACGCAATATTTTTTACTAACTTGGATAGTTTAGATAAGTACTTAGTTTTTTAAACCACACATCGGAGAAACACTGGTACTTTTTCAATACATATAAACGAGGACATAATGCATATGAGTTTACGATTCTTAATAAACTAATTTTTCCTAAGTTATCTGGGTCATTTTATCAACAATTTGCCTACAAATATTAATTGCTTATGTAAAGTATTGAGTTAATTAAATCTTATGAAATAACAAATAATTGGTAACTAATACTTTATGTATTTCAATTCGTTCAAAATATTTATCTCACGATCCTTGTTTTAAGAATATGGCCTATTAGTTTTTCTATTCATTTCTTTTTTTTATTAGCTTACACTTAATAAAATTTTGGAGACAATGTTAATTTATATTGTCCTCAAACTTCCACGACGTCTCCAAAGCTCCCGCTTCGTATTACCAAATGTCCCCAAAACTACCGTTTAACATATAGGTATTCTGCAATTTTCTTACTAGTGGAAGTTTGGGGACACTCTTCTGTCACAAAGTGGAAAGTTTGAGGACTGGAAGTTTGGGCCCGTCCCCGTACTTCCGCAATGTCTTCAAACTTCCTAGTTTATAACAGAAAATGTCCCCAAACTGACCGCGTGACATATATATATATATATATATATATATATATATATATATATATATATATATATATATATATATATATATACCCAGTATTGGATTTATTTTGTCGTTTATTTGTGTCAATTGTCTGCTTAACTGGTTACACCTTTTTGATAATTGAAATTAGTCTTTGCATACTTTCGAGTTTAATGATCAATTGGAAAGTGAGTTATGAGCCAGATCGATCACAAAATTTCATTTTAGCTTTGAAATATTAATGCAGAACACTACTAACAAAGCATTTATTATTTTCATTAAGCAAAAATTACAGAGTTGAAACATTAACATTTAAACCTATTAATGAATGTCTGAATACGATTTGTTTTAAACATAAAGTATTAATAAAATATAAATATATTATTGATGATACAAGCACTAACGGCTCTATGTTTGAATTATTCAGTAATTACCAATATTTTATTGAGATAACAATTATTATTGAACCGATTTCTTTTATTTTATTTACAAATTTCTAAATTGGGAATATTTATTTAATTCAAAGTGTTATAACAATTTATAGGTATCCGAATGATACTTAAAAAGTATTCAAATTAACGTTTTATGATTTGGAATTCTTATATGTACAGGGCGTGTTCAATAAGTTTACGACGACTCGTGTATTTCAGAATTTTCTTCAGCTTTTGGATAAATTTATTTTGAAGTGTGATTGAATCTGAGTGGTGAAAGGTTTTACTGAGTAGGCTGCAATCCTGTCGTCCACAGTCAGATAGGATTAATTTAACATCTTGTCTAAGACTATTTATTTTAGCAATATTTGAGATTATGGTGGCGCCTAGAAACAATTTTTCCCGGACTAAGCTTTGTGTGTTGTATATCGATAACGTGAAATAATAATAATAATCACGTTGAGTGTTGGTGGTTAAGTCATTAAGGATTATATTCAAGTGTAAGTAGGTATTTAAATGTGGATGACAGCTAGCAGCAAGCAATTAAACAAGCTGCAGTAACCAACAGAAAATCGGCCATTGCCTGGGAAAAAGTTATTTAATTATCGCAAGATATTGAAATCGCATTTGGCATTCTTTATTATTTAACATAAGTTTTGCTGGCGTAAAGATTTAATCCAACAAACGTGGAATGATAAATCACAGTTTAATTGTTGTAAAACAGTAAATAATGGATAATCCTATTTTTAAGTAATTGTTAATTTGAGTTTAGTTTTGAGTTAAAATTACGTCATTGGAAATTGTTGCTTTGTAATTAAAATTACCTCAGGACGCGTAGCTTTGCAGATTTAAAATATTGGCGACGGTATATCGGGAAGTCATCTTGCTAAATTATTTTAAGAAGACAAAAATTCTGATTTTTATAATACGTTGATTTAGGGTGGATTTTCCAAAGATTAAAGGCGAGGAAAACAGATCATATTACAATATACTGTTCTCGAGGTAACTTGACGATGTAGTAATGCTAATGACGTAATTTCTCTACTAGGTTCGTGAAATTCATCAAGTTTTTACCGCGCTTACGGGTGATGTTTTCTTATGATTGGTGATTTGTCGTGAACAGTGTTGGGTAGGATCTAGATCAAAGTGATCTAGATCCAGCATCTAGATCCACTAAACGGATCTATGATCTGGATCTAGATACTTTGCTCTGCTAGGATCTAGTATCTGGATCTAGATCACATTTTAACAGATCTTTAGTACTTGCATCCAAAGATCCATTAGAAGATTTTAAAATGTGTTTTAAGGGTATTTTGTGAAATTTTTAACTGGCTTGAGGCAACAGAGCTTTATATTTAAAAAATACATTATGCTCCGTTACGACCGTTACATCCGTACCCACAGAGATACATACCATTTACACAATTACCTACTGCCTGAGGCATGTTAAATTCGAAATAACCAATAATAGAACTATTCATTTTCTTTGTTAATATTTCCGTCGGTTGTTTTGTTTCCCAAAGCTACAAAGGCAGGTAATGACTGCTAAGTGCTAATCTACTGACTTAATGAGTAATGACAATGGATCTTACCCAACACTGGTCGTGAAGTATTATGATGGACAAAATCTGTTAAATTTTTAAGGGAGTGGTAGTCAAGCTGTTGAAGAAAGAGGTTGACAGCGTGATGTGATCTTGGACGTACTGAATTTCCTTATCATCTACCGGGGTTATTCAAACTGTCGTAGGAAGAGTTTTCCCGTTCACCCTTTTGAGGATTTGGAAGAGTATTCAGCCACCCGAAGACATTATTGTGTTGTGTATCGATTGTCAGAAGTGAGATTTATACGGGTCCATTGAAAAGGAATTAGTGTTTAAAATTAGTAGTATTTCCGGATTCTGAGATTATATTAGACCAGTTGAAGCAGTTATTTAATCATAGGGTTTTGGTAAATATTTTCGTCACTAAGTGTGCGTCAATATAATTCAAAAATAAACGGTTCGTCGAAAGTTGACGCTTGTAAAGTTGTTATGTGGGAAGCAGCATCTGGGATATCCAGGAGAGTTGGCCTCCACCGATCCACTACCTAGATGATCAATTATACGAGAAATTCCTGTACCGCCATACAAAGGAAAGAGTAGAAATCATAGTATGCGTTATTTTTGTCTTATTCTGATTATTGCACACAAATTTACGTATTACAAAATTTGCGGAATTGATGTGTTCGTCATTATTAATATTATTTTTTGGTGTTATTTAAAATTAAGGTACTAAAGTATATGATTTTTGGAAGTGAACCTTGCGAGAGTCAACCCGATTTTATTATTAGATTTTAAAAATTGAATGTGTTTTTTTAACATATATCAGTTCTCCGATCGTTTATTTTAATTTACCATTATCATAATATACGAACAGTGGTAATGAATTTAGGAGTATTATTTCGTATTGAGTCTTTTAATCATTCCAATTAACTTTGAATTACGCTTTTTGGATAGGGCACTTAATAAGATTTGAACTTCACAATGTTTTAAACGTTCGTGGTCATATGCAATGCAATAGATCAGTTAATACACATTTCGGAAAAATGATTCCTCGTATAGTTTTAGTGATATACTCTAACTCTTTAGGTAGATGAAAAACGGAATCATCAAATGCACAACGTTTAACAGTTTTAATTTAGATTGCTTTATAATCGTCAATTTCCATTTGATATCTGTTACTATAATTTTTTAACTACTAACCTAAATCGACTTATTAGCTCATTTTGGCCAAGTTTCGCCAAGATCAGCTATGATGTGTGAGCGCGCGCGTGGGTGCGTACGTTTGTAAGTAGTGTATGCGTGTGTGTATCGTGTGCTGTGTGCATGTGTGGTGTATGTGTTGTGCGTGTGTGCGTGTGCTGTGTGCGTGTGTATGTGTGTGTGTGTGTGTGTGCGTGCGTGTGGTGTGTGTGTGTGCTGTGTGTGCGTGTGTGGTGTGTGTGTGTGTGTGCGTGTGTGGCGTGTGTGTGTGCTTGTGCGTGGTCGTGGTGTGTGTGCGTGTGTGTGTGTGCGTGTGCGTGCGTGTGCGTGGTCGTGTGTGCGTGTGTGCGTGTGCGTGTGTGCGTGGCGTGCGTGCTGTGCGTGTGTGGTGTGTCGTGTGTGCGTGTGTGCGTGTGTGGTGTGTGCGTGTGTGCGTGTGCGTGTGTGCGTGTGGTGTGTGTCGTGTGTGTGTGTGTGTGCGTGTGCGCGTGTGCGTGTGCGTGTGTGTGGCGTGTGCGTGTGTGTCGTGTGCGTGTGCGTGTGTCGTGTGTGCGTCGTGTGCGTGTGTGTGCGTGTGCGTGTGTGCGTGCGTGTGCGTGTGCGTGTGTGCGTGTGCGTGGTGTGTGTGCTGTGTGTGCGTGTTTGGTAGTGTGTAAATGATCGTGAATAACGAGTCATGTGTGTGTATAAGAAAGTGTGATACATATGTGTGTGTGAAGAAATGTGTAATTGTAGCATAACTGTGTGTGCGTTTGATAAAGTGTTGCGTGTGTGATATAACAGAAGGTAAGTCTAAAGATTAATTAAATATGAAAGAAAATGGTTAAACTGTATTATTGATATCTTACAGAAGCGGGGTCGACTTTGGAATTTTTTTTAACTTAACATGTATTTATGTCTATTAATCTCTATCTGAGATGAAGTTTTAGACGTCACTCTGACATAGATTATTGCTTTTGTTTTTGCAATTTTGCTTATTTTCGTAATGAGCTTAATTCAATGAAGAAGTTGCATTATTATCTTAAAAAAATGTTATTAAAATTATTTCATTTCTTTCAATTTCCATTTTGTAGGTTGGAAAGTCGTGTTGTGTGTCACACCAGATATTTTGCTAATGTAAATGTATTTTATTGCGGCATTCGCGCATTGCATTATACTACTTTAAAATCATAAACTGAAAATAGGTTTATTAAATAATTATTTGCTATTACAGAAAATCTAGTTGTATATGTAGGGCGCCGTATTCACATAAAGATGTGAATTTTATTAGAGTTATAAAAAGTGTTTTGGCGACATTTTACATTTTAGGATTATTATTAAAGTCATACAATAACCATTGGTCCTAATTAACAAGAAATGTAAAAAAAGCTGTGATGATTAACATTTGTACCATTTTTTATTATAATTAATGGCCGCCAAATTAACAGTGAGGGCATACATACAGTTAAAAAGCTGTCAAAATACGCATAACGTTGATAGATTAAAATGTTCTGTTTCACGGTTGCTAATATTAGTTTTTTAACACCAAATTCAATGTATTAGAAGAGTAGATCAATAGCAGTATATCAAAGCACTAAGCCCTATTTCAACTAATTTACTGTACTCTGATACAGTATTTTTTGGTATAATACAATTATGTAAAAAAAATTAATAAGGCAGTTTTTGTTTATTAAATCTTTGTTAATTCCAAATTCAAACCATCATGGAAGTTAGAGTGTAAATGTAAATTCAAGTTGCCCTTACTTTATGTGCAACCTTTTAAGTTAATTTAAACATCGTTTACATTCGGTGTAGTTATTGCTACTATTTATAAAAATTGTTAATTTTGATGACAGGTCTTCGAAAAGACATTAAGCTTTTTCTTCATAAAACAAACGTTTGAATTATTACTTACATTAATTTTTGTAAACAGGAAATTATCATCTTACACAAATTACGACGTTTAATTAAGGAGGTGGATTGATGAAAATTTGCATTTACATCGACTAGTGAATTCCTTATTGGAAATTTAATCCAATGTAAATACAGCCATGTTTATTTATAGAAATGGAATGTGACATAGGTATATAACGAATGTCAAATATTGATTATGCGAATGATGTGACGTACTTAAATTGTGTAAAATTTCTTTATTTTATTTGAAACTTCCGCGCTATACTTGAAATAATAAGCTTCATCTAATTTTAACTAAAATAAAATAATGTACGAAGTCATATCCCCAAAAATTCTTTACGGATTTACATTTTTTTAAACTGTCATAATTTTAGAAAAACTTAATGCTCTATGTATGTTATAACCTTAAATTTTGTAAGTTCACACTTTTTATATCTAGTAGAATATCTTGTTCATGCCTCATTTACTGCAGAAGTGCTCTTACTTGTCGTCTTAGATTATTGAATCGTATTTTTATGCAGTTTTTTTACGATATGTGTGACAGATATAAGACCTATCTCAGAACGTATACAATAAAGAGTAGAACGGTTTTGGATCAATTTTTTCATTAAGAAATGGCAAAGATGATGATGGGTGTTTTGCTGTTGAAAGTTTAATGATGTCATTCAGCTCTCGATCAAATACAAAGAGATTATTTTGCCATACTCTATTTACGGATAGCATTGTATATTGAATGAAAAATATCAGGGTTTTTGATATACAGCTGTCCATTAAGGTATCGATTGAGAGGATGCGTGCATAGCAGTATTTACAGTCATAAAATTTAAAATTATATTACTGGTTTTGTGTTTTGAGGGTACTATATTTTAAAATTTAAGATCAGGTTACATGTAGCTTTATAGGTGCCAGTAAGAGAGAAAGCTTTGAGATCTTGTAATGTTTTTTTAAATTAGCTTATCAATGTTGAGGGAAAGGAAAGTTAGGTATCAAATAGATGTCGAACTAAAAAATGATGGTTGAGTCAAACTGCTCTATTTAAACAAATGGACCTTTGTCAGTAAAAACCTTTATAAAAATTGAATAATCGACAAATAATAATTATACAGGGTGTCCACAAACCCTTTTCACAAAAGAAAACTTCAGATGCTAGAGCTGATTTTATGTCGATTTAATATAATTACCTTAATACAAAAATACTTCCTAAGAGAACTGGAGCTCTTGGAAGATGACGCCCTAACATCGGTTTAATTCAAATATCTTCGTTTAGGCGGGGCATTGGTCATTGTTATTCATAAGTTTTTTGTTTTTCAAAATTTCGCAATTTTAACATAAAATTTTAAAAATTTAGATTTTTTCATAAAAGAATGATACACTTCTCTGAAATCGCTACGACGCACCGTTTTCGAAATAAATCGATTTGAACTTTTCATGTGTTAATCATACGTTTATAAAATTAACTAACGAGTTCATTTACAATTATGAAAGATGGCTATGGAAAATAAACAAAATAACAATTGCGTGAACGTCAAACAGCTGTCATGTCATAAATTAATTTTGCTTTAGAAAGTAAGAAATAAACTGGGGTAAAATAATCGTTTTTAATATAAAAAAATGTTGCTGACACAATTAAATAATAAATGACAACTGAAAGTATGAAAAACAAAACTGAATCTACAACAGATGCTCCATATGACGATCATCCGTTTCTATGCACAAATTTATTCGTTTATGTAAAGATTGCCGATTTTTTGCAAATATTCCCCTGTTGTTCCTAAATTCGTCGCAGGCATCCTGAATTCTTCTTCAAAGCTGATCGCGTGTTTCTATTGGTTAGGAATCAACCATTGATTTTAGATATCCCCAAACACAAAAATCGCAAGGATTTAAATCTGGAGACCTTGCTGGCCAAGCAACCGGACCGCCTCTTCCGATCCATCGTTCTTGGTAATTATCTAAAAAAGTACGAACAGTTCTGCTATAGTGAGCCGGACAACCATCAGGTAAAAACCACAAGTTCCGCCGAATATTTAGATTAATGTCATCTACTAAATCTGGTAAAGTATTTTGTAGAAAGTTGAGATATTCTTCGGCGTTTAAACGATTAGGCAATTCTACAGTTCCAAGCAAATTATCACTAAGAACACCTATCCATACATTAATGCTAGACCTTTCCTGATGTTTACTTTCCCTTATCGTATGAGGGCTCTCATCAACATAGGAGTAATAGTGTGCATTATGCATATTAAAAATTCCATCTTTCGTAAAAGCGGCTCTCAAAACAAAATATTATAAAAAAAATCTTGGTCTTGATTCTCTTTATTTTGCATCCATGGCCTGCTTGCAAGGCCTGGACTTTTTTGAAATGAAAATGATATAAGCCTTCCTTATGTGGAATGTTCCACATAGAAGATTTTGACACATTGGGATACGTTGCACCCAACCCTCTTACGCTTATTTCGGGATTGTACTCAATTTCCATTAAAATATCATCCTGATATTCTTCCATTACATCAGCATGTATTCCCGTTTCATTTCCCTAATTCTTTGATGAAGAAGCGTAAATGATTTAGGAGCAGGATGTCTTCTACTTGGAAATTTATCTGCATAACTACGTGCTGCTGCCCGAGCGTTGTATTGCACTTCGCCGTACACTAAATGGATATCAGCATATTCTGTGAAGATTAGTTTTTTTTTCGTTTTACTTCACTAATATCAAACAATAATTAAGTCCGTAAAATAATTAATTAGGAACCGTTGAATATTATAAGAAGAAAATTTAAAGATAGCCATTAATTGTAAATAGAAATTTTTCTTTCTTTCAAAATTAAAACTTATCGTTGTGAAACAACCGTTAATAATAAATAAACAAGTAATAATTAACACCGTCCTCATAAATTAATTAACTTAGTAAAAATTGAATTGTTAAATAATAGTTTTGATATAAATGAGTAAAGTTAAACCTCAAATACTTTCTATAAACTTCAACTACAATGAAAGGAATGTAATCTTTTACTATTGTGTAAAATTTTATGTATTTTAAATAATGCGAACACCGACAGATGTGTCAAACAGTAATCAGCTTCTGGAATTTCATGATTTTGAATTGATAGAAGTGTTACTAATTATTAATTAAACCGTTAGATAGAATAAGTATTTTTATTAATCGAAATTGGCCGAATTTTATATCAATCGCTTTGTGATTTTACAAATAATAGTTTTAGTCCGTTAAAATAAATATTAGATCATTGATTGATTTAATATTAATTAAAACAATTTGTTGCGCTGTCGCCTCATCGTTGAAATTATGGAATTTCCAGCCGTTCCCCACTTTTAAACGTCGTAGTCTATATAGGTTAGTGCTTTCACAAAAATCTTTCATCTTTTCCTACATTATTATTACGTACGTAGCGAAAATTGCTGTATTTTCAATCGATGAGGTAAAGAGTAGTTTAAGAATTAGTTAATTAAATTAAACTTAATAAAGACTAGCTCTGTAATTAGTTAAATTTAAATAAATTCACAGAGTTAACATTTATTAGGAATTATTCATTTTCATCCATCATTGGTGAAGGAATTTTGTTTGTCAAGGGGACCTGTGACCTTTGTCCACCGTATCCGCCTTCCGTCCGAATTAATTAAGTTTTAGATACATTTTCGACCGTGAGGATTCAACCCTGAATTTATCCTCCACTGGGTAACCCGAGGTAGCCGTTTGGAAACCGCCCAAGTTCAGGAGTCGACCCAAAGACCGCGTGGACAGTAGATAATCTTTGGGTGGCGCCCGAATCCGTTTAATCCGCTGCAACCCCTGTGACGAAGAACTCGTTATTGGTCTACCGCCCAGGAGTTGACTTTATAATAATAAAAAAATACCGTAACTTATAAGTACAACTAATAAATACATTTCCAAACGAGTCTTAATTTTGTGCTGGATTTCGTTGAGGGCAAGCTTCACTTGTCACCACCGAAAACCCGTTACAATTCTTCGTTAATAAACGAAACCATTCTAACAATATTCAACTTCTTGTATTTACGGCAATGTAACTAAACAATAAAAAATCTTTTATTTAAAACTTATTTGACACTTTAACTTCAACTAGTACTACTACTAGTTATTTACTAGTTATTTTGACGTTCATGCAATTCTTATTTTATTTATTTTCCATAGCCATCTTTCATAATTGTAAATGAATTCGTTAGTTAATTTTAGAAAAGTATTATTAACACATGAAATGTTCAAATCGATTTATTACGAAAACGGTGCGTCGTAGCGACTTCAGACAAGAGTAACATTCTTTTATGAAAAAATCGAAATTTTTTAAATTTTATGTTAAAATTGCGAGATTTTGAAAAACAAAAACAATGTCCAATGCCCCGCCCAAACGAGCCGCGTATGAGTACTACTAAAAAAATCATATCCACGCTATACGATAGGGCATATTCCACTAAATAAATGTACAGAACTCATTTAAACTCATTTAAAGGGAAACCATTTTGAAGATACTTGAATTAAACCGATGTTAGGGAGCCATCTTCCAGCTCTCTTAGAAAGTATTTTTGCATTAAGGTAATTTACGTTAAATTGACATAAAGTCAGCTCTATATTCTGCAGTTTTTTTTTGTGAAAAGAGTTTGTGGACACCCTGTGTTTATAGTTTGTTCAATATTGATTAAATTTTGCATATTTAATCGTTGCATAATGAGAGTCGTCTAAAAGTTCATCTGAAATTGAACTTGTATTAATGCAACAAGGAATTAACTTTACAAGTGTATTAGCCGTCTTAATTTCAAGATTTGTTTTTTAAACAAGCAGTACAGATTTAATGCAACGGTCAATTAGGCAATTAGTCAATGAAGTAAAACGAGTAAAAATTTAATTAAGAAGGAAACTTCAGACCGTTGAGTGAAGTATTCTAGCATTTATATACATTACATGTCAAAAGAAACTGGGTGAAAATAGGCCTAACTCAGTTGGGGGCCTGTCGTACATCATCGTAGCCCAAGATGGAAGTTTTTACTTTTTTAAGGAATTGGATTTACTTCTTTAAAATCAAATTTCTCAACAACCAGCCCGTACTTTTGTGACAAATAATACATTTTTGGAACGATGATACAATTTCCTAAAACAAAATGTTTGATTATGACTGGAAATTTACTTACGCCGAGGCTACCAAACTTGAAGTAGTATATTATAATACAAGTGTATATGCCAGCTTTTAACGCAGACTGAGAAGGTCAACTGACAAATAAAACACAAATTTTTCGTTTTTACGATGTTCGGGCCGGGTTACAACGGGCGCTGCTTCCAGCAGTACCTAAAGGAATGAGCAGCGCGTGGAGAGCTGTCACCGACGACGTCCCGGGAATTCGCCACACCGTCGCTGTTTGAACTACTGTTCGACAGACCGAACACTGTTCGACAGAGCGAACACTGTTCGACAGAGCGAACACTGTTCGACTGAGCGAACACTGTTCGACAGAGCGAACACTGTTCGACAGAGCGAACACTGTTCGACAGAGCGAACACAGTTCGACAGAGCGAACAGTGACGCGCCACCTGCCGCCAACGCACAGAAGAGGAGGCGAGACCACCACCGCTGGAAGGCATCGCCTAGCAGAGGATCATCGATTAGAAGACCTGCCGACGACCATCGCCGCCGCCGCCGCTGCCGCAGCCGACATCGACACCATCGAAGAAGAGGAGAGACAGGCCGATGAGGTCTATGGATAGGTGTGGTACTCCGTACTTACGTACGCACGTACACACACACACACACACACACACACACACACATACACACACACACACACACACACACACACACACGCACACGCACGCGCGCACGCAAGCACACGCGCGCGCACGCAAGCATGCACGCACGCAAGCACGTAAGCACGTAACCACGCAAGCACGCAAGTACGAAAGCACGCAAGTACGAAAGCACGCAAGAATGCAAGTACGCAAGCACGAAAGCACGCACGGTACCAGCCACGCACCCACGCACCGACGCGCCCACGCAACCACGAACCAACGCGCCCACGCACGCACGCACACGAACGCACGCGCGTACGCATACATGCACGCATGCACACACGCAAGCACGCACGTAAGCACGCAAGCACGCACGTAAGCACGCACGCACGCCCGCCCGCACGCACCCACCCACTCACACCCACACACCAAACAACCACCCAACCACCGCCCACCCGCCAACCGCCCACCCGTCCACCCGCTCAACCACTCACCCGCCCAACCACAGACGCGCACACACACGCACAGACACGCACACACACGCACACACGCACACACACACACGCGCGCACAACACGCACACAAAGACACGCACACAAACACGCACACACACACGCACGCACGCACCACGACACACGCACATACTCACACACGCACGTACGCACGGACGCACGTAGTACGCACGCACGCACACACGCATACACGCATACACGCATACACACATACACGCATACACACACACACACACACACACACACACACACACACACACACACACACACACACACACACACACACACACACACACACACACACACACACCACACACACACACACACACACACACACACACACACACACACACACACACCCACACTCAAGCACAAACACATCAATCTACTTATTTAAATGTGGTTATGGTAAATTGATAAAAACTAATTGATATAAAATTGATAAATTCATGGGGAAAAAGAAGTTACCGTATACAAAAAATTCATACCATATTTAAATTAATAGTGAATGGAGTTTTCTCTGTTGCAAATTTTCTTTTTGTAAAAGGACAGACACATTTCAGTATTTTAATGGGTGTAATACGGCTATGACATTTCCAACTGTTTGTATAATCGATTATTCAGTAAATATCATAACAATATTGCATGTCAGTTTGGAACACCATTATTACTTTTCTATTATTTTTAAAAAATTCAAACACGAATGTGCCAGTATAGAAAGTATAATTTACAAATGAATTCGCTTGCTAAATACTGTAAACACTAGCTATTTCTTACAATCAAAACTTTTCATAAAATCTGTAATAACGTCTCTTGTATTGGCTATACGTACGAAAGGATTTAAATGAATAAATTCGCAATATTCCATGCTGTAGATACTGAATAATAATTACTGATGATATATTGCACTGCATGTGCCAAATGTTTTTGACGGAAAATTAATTTTCGTTTTTGAAATAATTTGATTGAAATGTAAAAATTTATTAACGTAACTCTGAGTGACATGTATTTTAACGATTTTGTATACGGAATTATCGTTTTTATCGAAAATGTTTGTGTGGTACATTAAATAAAAATAAAAACTGGCATATTTGAACGTTGACTGCCTTCACGCCAAAATCTTAAGTATTTAATTTTTCCAAAACAAGATTATTAAGCCTATAATCACACTGCTAAAAGCGCTAAATTTTCATTTAATGTTGTAATGTAAACGAACATACGAGGGTAAGGTACAAAATTCTCGGCCTGACAATGAAAGACTGCGACTTTCAGTTAAAAAATGATTTTCATTTTTCTACGTAATCTCCCTTGACTTGAACACTTGGTCCAGCGTTTCTCCAACATCAGTATTCCTTTCCGGAAGTGAGAGTCTGGAAGGTTGTGAAAATATTTATCCACGGCCCCCTCAACTTCTTTATTGGATACGAAGCGCTTCCCAGAAACAAATTTATTCAAGTTTGGGAATAGATGGAAGCCTGAGGGTCCCAAATCAGGAGAATAGGGGGGATAGCCGAGCAAATAGTACCTCAAATCCCGCAGTTTTCCCATCGCCAACGCACCCTGGTATGCAGGTGCGTTTTCCTGTGAAAGGTGATTTTTTTCTTTTTGAAACCAGGCCTCTTCTCGCGAATTTTGGCATCCCGCTGGTCAAGAAGGTTGGAGTAATTGTTCTGCCTTTGCAAAGTAATCAATTAATAGGATTCAAAAAAACGCTGGCCTGCTTGGACTGCTGTTTCATTTCTGGCGTGTAGTGGTGAACCTATGTCTCATGCATGGTGACAAATCGCCGCTCAAAATCGGTTGGATCCCTATTGAATTGGTCCAAAGATTGCTGTAAAATCGTTTGCGCATTTGCTTTAGATCGGAATTCAGGAAATGCGGCACTCATCTTGCGCAGAGCTTTCGCATCCCTAATTCCTTGTGCAAGATGTCTTGCATCCCTTCTTCCGATATACTCACAGTCTCAGTACCTCACTCACCCTTACTCGCCTATCGTCCAACACGATATCATACTCTTTTTCTATGGTTTCTGTGTGGTTGCGGTTTTTGGCCGTCCTACACGTGGGTCATCTTCGAGGAATGTGCGACCACGTTTAAATTCAGTTGACCACTTTTTAACGCTTGATATCGAAGAGGCTGAGTCCCGGTAAACTTTTGTCAACTTCGGATAAATTTCTTTAGAGGTTAATCCATTCAAAATGAAGAATTTTTGATCGTACGATATTCAAGTTTATGCGTTTTAACGAAAAACGCGCAAGACGTCTACTGCAAAGGTCCGTGTAAACAAACTACGTGAGAAAACAAGTTGAAACTTGTCATACGAACTAATGACACATGCACCCAGGCAGGAAACATACATTTTTTTTATTGGAGTGCCATCTCTGCGTCAGGCCGAGAACTATTCACCTTACCCTCGTAATGTAATTATCATTCTACATGACGTGCTGCTTGTATCATCTACTACTTGCATTAAATCGTTAACTATTTGGATCGAGCGTATATTCTTGTTAAACTTAAATATTGTCATACTATCTTTAAAGAAAAATGTATTAAACTAATAATATTAAACCTAACCTAAGATTTGAAAAGCTGGCATAGAACCGCACATTTCTTAAATATGAAACTGTTTTAGAAATATTTCATAAAAACTGCCTTAAGTAAACCCCCACTCTGTGAATGGATTTCTCCTAAAATCTCGTCAGTTCCACGGGAAACGAATACAAGCTAAAATACCATATATCGTGTAGTGCGTTGTGTAGATACCAAGATATATCCATACCCGAGAGCACGCACGCATGCAGAAGAAGTCAATGTTTACAAGATAATTTGCCATATCCTAACAAGTTTTCCGATGGAAAAACCGAAAATTCACAAAGGTTTTAGTAAAAACCTGAATTGCTTATTTTTTTCATGTCACATAAAAATGCACCACGTGCTTCACTTAAAGAACAATTTTTGATCACATTATTACCCGCATGATAAACCCCATGAAAACGTAGATCGGGATATCATTAACGTTTTTTCTTGGGTAGTAAATACTTCAAAACAAAAGTTTGTATAACCAAACGCTTTTTCGTTGCAATTTACTTGCATAACTATAGATAGATTTATCTTTCTGAATTTACTTTAAGGTCACCTCCTCTGTGTGTATTTGTATTTCGGTAACTGCAGAATTATAGCGCTATTTGGTTGAAATAAAAATTGCAGTGAAACCTCTATTAACGGACACCTCTTAATGGACACCTCTCAATAACGGAGATATATTAAAAACCTCTGAACAACGGCCTTGAATGAACGTGGACAGTAAAATCAGAACATTTTTGAAATATTTCTTAAAATATTAACTCCCAATAACGGACAGTGAAGGTGCTACTCGAGTTTTATTGTCAGCTTCAAAAAATTAAAGGACAGACTAATTCCGTTAAAGAGGTGCAGGTATAAGGTATCTGCAAGGTTTGTTTACGTAAGCTCATTATGGCTTGTCAGTCCCTTTGTTGTGTTAGCGTGCTCTGTCAAGTATTATAACTAAATACATATATAATAAAATTTATTTTTGTAAAGTTTTAAGGGCGGTCTGTAGTAGAAATGCATGAACGTTACGTTAAGCTATTGTTAATTTAAAACTACTTTTAAATATGTTTGTTTGATTCTATTTTTTCTTGTTATTGGGTACTTATCTATTCAGGTATTCCCAGTTTTAATCTTCCACGCTTAATTCTGACCTATATTGTTCCAATTACTTGGAAAATGCTAAAAAATTTAAAATAGCCAAAACATAAGTAAGTTGCATTTTAAAAGATAAGGTAAATTTAAAAAATATATACTCAGAAAACGTGTTTGACTGGTTTTGCAAAGTGCGAAATAAAAATATTCCGCTCTTTGGGCCTATAATTAAAGAAAAAGCTGTAAACGTCGCAAAAGAATTAAATTTGGATTTTAAAGCATCTAATGGATGGTTAGAAAAATTTTGTCAAAGACAATGTTACATTTAGGTCTATTTGTGGCGAAGCAGCAAATATTAACAGTAATGAAGTACATGGTTGGATAACGAAATTTTTCCAACAGTGGTTATTCGGTACGAGATATATTTAACGCGGACGAAACGAGTTTGTTCTGTCGTGCGTTACCTAATAAAAAACATTTCCATTAAAAAGTGAAAAGTGTACTGGTGGAAAAGCGGTGAAAGATCGACTAACAATTTTTTGATTGAATCACAAACATCTGCAGTGATTTAGAGGCTCTTGCGTATAAAAATTGCCATACAATGATATTACAACAAACAAGGATGGATGACCAGGGAGATTATGACTGAACGGCTAAATAAATTCGACAAAAAAATATGCGAAAAGAAAAGAGGAAAATAATTCTGTTTTTAGATAACGCCACATCGCATCCAGATATTCATAAAAAAATATTAAATTGGTATTTTTACTGCTAAATACGAGAGCAGCCATAAAGGAATTAGATGCGTTTTTGGTTCTATGGAATGATTTCATAACTTGTCAAAAAGTTAACAAAAGATTGTTACATGAAAAATCCGAAACTGTAAAAAATCGCTGCCAAATTATCTGCCGTAATCTCATGTATGTAAATAAATAACATCAAAGCCCAAAATACCTGAATTTGAGTCATATCGGTTTTTAAACACGATAATTCTCCCATTTTGATCCGCCATTTTAAATTTTTAAATTTTGGCAAATGATTTATTCTTAGCGATCCTAAAAATCCCCAATACCCGACTTTCAAAAAAATGTTGCCCCCTAAAAACGGTGCGCTACTGGCAGCTTTTACAATTTTTCTAAGTTAGATAATGTTTTAAAAATTAACAAAGTTGCAAAATTGATCATTAACCCACAATACCTGAATTTTAGTCATATCGGATTTTAAACAAGATGATCCCCCATTTTTGATCCGCCATTTTGAGTTTCTTAATTTTGACAAATGATTTATACCTAGCGATCTTAAATACCACCAATACCCGATTTTCAAAAAAATCGATTGATAAATTAAAAAATACATAATTTGGTTATTATAGATATATATTTTTATTTTTAAATTATATAAAAAAGTATTAGTTTGTTTTTTAATTATGTAACTAAAATTTGAAGCAATGAATTTTTGTAATTTTATAACCCCCTGAAAATGCAGCGCCACTGGTTGGATTTTGCGTATTACCGAACTTGACCTAGATTTTATGGCAAAGAATTTTTGTACTGCACACACACACAAACAGACACACAGATAGATACGAAATTTTTATTAAAAAACTTATTTTTCGTATTGTTTAGGCCACAAAAACGAGAAATGTAAAAAAAGTGTTTGAAAATTCAAATTTTAAATTTCTTATACGTACGTATATGAGAAAGCAAAATATTTAAACAAGGATCAATAAAAAAAACCACATAATTTTGTAATATAACTTTTTAAACATTTTTGTCTGATTAAATTTTATATTCTTAAATAAATTTATTAAGCTATCCGTTGATGAGAGGTTTTACTGCATTAACAAAAAAAAATGTTAAAAGCCCACCAGTACAGCTACCTCTTTCTTAGAGTTTAGAAAATAAGAGGGCCATGACCAACCACCGCCCGACTGGTTTCCTCATTGTTGTGACTGATCAGAAACGGGTAGACTACTCACGGTACATTTTGAGTCGGAACTTAAATAAGATGCCATCAGAAGGCAGCAACCAGTGAAAATTAAGTATAACGCCATCTATCCCAAAAAATGGGAAACTCTCGTGACTAGTTAGTAAAATTTAAAAATATAATTAAACATTTTTTCAAAAAGAAGAAATATATGAAATGAAAATTATTAACAAAAAATTGTTAAAATTGAATGACTCTTGCTTTTTTGTTAATAATTCTTATTTTGCATATTCCTTCTTTTCAAGAAATTGTGCGAATATTTCACAAAATGTTAAATTTACAGAAACAGTACATGGAGCTCTTTTAAAAATGATTCAATTTTAGATAAGTTATTTTAATGAAAGTTTCTGGTAGGGAGATAAATAAGCTCTTAGCAGCGCTTTATATGACCCCTAAAGAAATTTATGTGAATATATGAATATCTGGAAAATTCTACATCAAAAACTGTAGAACTCTTTTTTAAATATTAGTCTTTTTCGTGGAAAGCCTTAAAAATTAATTAAATCAAGAAAGGCATATTACTGCATGAAATTATTTCTACACATTTGAAAGCGTGTGCGTGTGTATGTGCGTCTGCGCGTGCATGTGTACATGCGTGTGTGTGTGTGTGTGTGTGTGTGTGTGTGTGCGTGCGCGTGTGTGGACGTAACCTATTTATATGAAATTTTATATTTAGAGTTATTTCTAAAATATCTCGATTCTGGCCCGTTTTTGGCTAAAATGCATTTACAAATAGATTCTTGTAATTGAGGCGTTCACGCGCAAATGCCATAAACACAAGGTTGTGGGAAAAAAAACATTTCAGAAGAAAATATACGTTCAGAACTATCAAAAACACAGCCTCTCATATCTAATATTTTTGTTTTGTAACGCGTTTCGGTAGGAAATAATGCATCTGAAAGCATGTTTCATAGAATTACCTGCAATAGACCTACGTCGCTCTGGAGCATTAACTGAAATATAATGACAGTTTCCTGTCCTGATTTATCTTATCACTTCTCTGGTAGAATTGTGCACGCACTGAACAATGAAAAGTGGGATCACAATGGCCGCCAACGTTATTTATTTTCTTGAAATCCGCACATAGTCACAGTCACGTCTGTAAACATCGCGGGAATCACATACCTAACCATGAAAGTTTTATTTTATACCTCACCTCTGAAGTTTAGATCTTTGCCTTTTGGTGTATTTTTCTGCATTTTTCGAGAACATTGACTGCACAGTTTAACAATGCCATTACATTCATTTTCCATTATTGCACAAAAAAACACAGCAAACAGCAGTAGGTATCTCAAGAAACAGTGGCCTGTTGTTTACATTAATTTCAATATTAAATATCTTACAAATATTATTGTGTTGGTAATATTGCTATGTAGTTTCTCATAGCCTCTAATAACTATCGATTTGCAGAGAACAACAGATGACGCATAGTGTATCGTGTTTCGGTAACAAAACATATACATAAATATATATATATATATATATATATATATATATATATATATATATATATATATTATTTATACATATATATATATATATATATATATATATATATATATACAGGGTGTTCATAAAGACATGCTAATATTTAAGGGGGCCATTCTTGGACCCATTTTAACAAAACATTCATATGAACGAATGTCGTAAACGTCCTAACTTTTGAAATACAGGGTGATAAAGTTTCCAGAAAAAAATCTTTTTTTTATAACGATTGTGATACCATTGTAGATATCTTTATAAAGTTTGGTACACGTCTTCAATGCATCAAGATGCATTTTCTGATGTACAAACAATTTTATTATTTTTACCAGTGGCGTCCGTACGGGTTTTGCATTGAATATTTTTGGAGAAAAAAATGGCACTCCACTGCTTTCTCTTAAAATAAAAACTATTTTTGGAATTATCATTTATTTGTGAGCAAATTTGATCTCTTGATTTTATTTCGTTTGATGCATGGTTTTCGTTTGAAAAATTAAAAATCGTTTTAAAGTATAATTTTTATGAGAACGACATGACATTGCTAATAATTTCCTGAGCTTGACTGAATTATTTTACCTTTCACACCATAAGTGAAGTTGGATGTTACATACATCTAGTTATCCTGGAATAAATTACGTTTTTACAAACGTCAATGTCAAAACAATAGCTGTTGACTTACAGTAATTGTTGGTGTTCAAAGCCATCTCAGTGCGTCATTTCTTTGATTTTTAGTGTGTTATTTAAGTTATCTACTTTTTCGCTGTTTTTCCAAATATCAGTAAATAATGGTAAAGTATACGAATGCGGAAATGGTGGCAATGCATTACGTATATGGCCTCGCAGATGGAAATGCGACAGAAGCCAGGCGTTATGAAAAATATCATCGCCGACTTAGCGAAACTGGTAGTTTCAAAAAAGGTACTCCGGGAGGTAGACCTCGAATTGTCAGAACACCTGAAATGGAGGAAGCGGTGCTGCAAGAAATCCCGAGATGAGTACGAGAGATCGCTAGAGCTCTGAATATTTGTCACCAAATAGTTTGGCGCATTTTATTTGAATTTTTGTTATATCCATACCATATTCTAAGAGTACAGGCATTACGCGCCAGGGATTTCCCACAGCGTGTGAACTTCTGTCAGTGGTACCTTTAGAGTATTACACTAAATCCGAAGTTTGAGTCACAAATTTTGTTCACAGACGAAGTAAATTTTTCTAGGAATGCTATTCAAAATTTCCATAACAACCATGTGTGGGCGGAAGAAAACCCGCATGCCATAACCGAAACCCATTGTGAAGAACAATTTTCGGTTAATGTATGGGTAGAAATTATTGATAGTCATGTAATAAGCCCATTTTTCCTACCAGGACGCCTTGATGGACGGTCTTATTTGTATTTTCTCGAAGAAGGACTACCTGGGTTGCTTGAAGATCTACCAATTGCGTTAAGGAATCGAATGTGGTACATGCACGATGGAGCTCCTGCTTATTTTAGTGTGCTTGTCGAAATAATTTAGATACAGCTTATCCTGATCGTTGGATAGGTCGCGGAGGACCTGAGCAATGGCCAGCAAGTTCCCCCGATCTCAATAGTTTGGATTACTTTTTATGGGGCACCTTAAGGCACTAGTGTATAAAACCCCGCTAACACTTTAGAAGACTTAAGAGAGCGAATAGTTGCCTCGTGTGGAACTATATGGAATACGCCGGGAATATTTGTACGAGTGCGCAATTCCATGCGAAGACGGGAGGAAACATGCCTATTAAGTGAAGGCTCCCATCAATGTTAGTATTAATAATATAATAATAATAATTAATAAATTTGAGCGTTTCATATAAACTTACTTTATTAAAGTAAAATAAAACTCGTTTTTCTACAAGCTGAAATCCCCGCGAAACTTCTAATGTAATTATTGGCAATTGAAAGTATTTTTTAGTTTTTCCTAAAGTAAAATCAGTTACTTACTTCTGAATTAATTCACATTTAATATTAAGCGAACTCAATAGCACGAAAAAAGAAAAAAAACGATTTCCATACACCAGTCACTTAAATAAAATCAAGACATCAAATTTGCTCATAAATGAATGAGAATTCCAAAAGTAATTTTATTTTAAGAGAAAGCAGTGGTGTACCATTTTTTCCTCCAAAAATATTCAATGCGAAACCCGTACGGACGCCACTGGTAAAAATAATAAAATTGTTTGTACATCGAAAAATGCATCTTGATGCATTAAAGACGTGCACTAAATTTTATAAAGATATCTACAATAGTATCACAGTCATTATAACAAAAAGATTTTTTTCTGGAAATTTTATCACCCTGTATTTCAAAAGTTAGGACGGTTATGACATTCGTTCATATGAAGTTTTTTTTCTTAAAATGGCTCCAAGAATCACCTCCTTAAATATTAGCATGTATTTAAGGAACACCCTGTATATATATATATATATATATATATATATATATATATATATATATATATATATGCTGGTAGAGCTTGGTTAATTGTACACGAAACTGCCTAACTAAAAGTTGGCCTATGATGGATTTATCGGCATTTGCCTTGAGCGCCTCAATTATCTTGAAAACAGTAACTTTATTAAAAAAATCAGTGCTTCATTAAAGGCAATCAAATTCTAGATCTCTTAATGAATTTTTCTATATGGTAATAAATACAATTTTCAGTAAGTTATTCTTATATAAAAGTTTTTGATACGAAAGTAAGTAAGCCTTAATCACTAATTTGATTAATTGAAAAATTTGATCTGCGTACATAAAATGTTAAATAAATATAGTCATGGTTTTCATATTTGACAAATGATAAAGAATCATCATGTGTCATTTTGTTTAATAATTAAACTGAATTTGGTGTTATTCTAAATTATTTTATAAAAATCTTGTCAGGTATGTATATATAATATTTATTCCTTTTTCACAATAAAAAAATTATCAAGCATATATTTTTAAATTTCTTAGGTGTAAGTAGGAATCAAAGCTTATTTTTTTGTAAATTTAATAGAAGAGGAAGTACGAACAAGTTAGATATAGGCCGATAACACTCTTTTTCCTATACATTTGCTAATGAAAGATTACACATCCATAAGAAAGTTATGTGCTGGTTTATAGAGGTTTGCGGTTGAACTGTGGTATATATCTCCTGTATAAATACTTTTTATGTTTTTCGTCTGGATTTTCGCCTATCTAGGCATTCGTCTCGGCATGAAATATCCAAATTAAATGATATACTACCCATCAGTTGCGTACATTACAATATTACTATTAATTGAAAACACATTTCCTCTAAAATGGTTAGTTAACCAAAAATGTATCTGTCGAAGTACGCTTTCGGGATAAGAAATACCTGTATAATCGTTTATCTTCTAAGTATGATTAACTTCAATATAATAAGCTGAAAATAACGATACCTACGTTTATTTGTTAATATACAACCAACATACACACACGTAACTGTGGTTGTCTGCGTTATATTAAATTAAAAAATTCCTGTCGTTACAAGGATATTAATCTTGAGACCCGTAAAGTTTTTATGATTAAGGTCAACTTTTCATTTAAGTTTTAATAATACAATCTTATTCATTATAATTACGCTATGTTTATACAATAGTTCGTAAGTTTAACGTATTCATTTGATGCAGTAAAACCTGAAGAAAACTACTCAAAAAGGAAGAGGAACAAAAATTAATAAACATTTTATGCAATAAACAATATTTAAATATTACTTTGAACATTAACTGTAGGTTTATATTGCTTATTAAAATCATAAAAAAATTTATGGTAATGGAGTAAAGGATGTAGATCCTTCGAGGTTGAAATTAACATTTGGGATGCTCGTTATCGACAAAGTATACAGCTGTTACACCGTTCCTGCTTAGGTATAGGGACTGCTTATTTGATAAGTTAGGTACTTGTTTAAGTTAAGTTAAACTTCCATAATTATAAGCATTACTTGAAAACAGAATATTCTAAGACATATCTGTCTTACCCATACATTGTACAGAATGCAGTTCTTGAAGTATAATACTAGATTGCAAACTTAGATTATGTAGCGTCAGAATAATATGACAAACAAACAAGCATGAGATAATACATTTATAATTTGTTACAGTTAAAGTAAAGATCAACGATTAGTTCTATTGAAAAATATTTTCAAACATTCACACTTTCCTAAATATGTACATACACAATGCAGTTAGGCATTACTTAATTAAATGGATCATTACATCAAATTTCATATAAAATAAAATACTAAAAAAATAAAAAAAAACATTTACTAAACCTTGTAGGAAGTTAAATTAACTAGAAAAGTTCAATATGTGAGAATATTAAAACAATATTATGGTTTTTTTCGGCAGTAACATTGTTGGTTTGTTATAGCTTAAAATAAAATGTCAAACCACATAACCTTACAAATGTGAAAGGTTTATTGAATTCAAGTAAGCATACATTAAAGTAAAGTAGTATAAAACTAAACTTAAGATATCACTTCACCGCTGCTGCTGATAGCTCAAGAATGAAGTGAATACAAAAACCAGTTAAAGCGAAAATCCACTTTTGATTTGGCAATGATTGCAAGAGCACAGACAGGGATTATATATCGTACATGCTTTACTACTATAAATTTCCTTATTTATGGTGTTCACATTGCTTTCAATTATTAAACACGTTTCCAATATAAGAACTTTCACCATTTGACATTTTAAATAAGGCTTCATTTCGGAGAACATGGTGTAAATGATTTATAATTTACACTATTTTTTCCCAAATAAAGCGTTATAACGTCTCCAATATTTTATTGATTATTTTTGAGGTTTCTAAGAACCAATAGAAACTTTCAATTTCAGTCATGTGTGTACGTTTTAGCCAATCAAAACATTATTATAGTGGGAATAATGTACCTACATTATAACGCGTGAATAATTTCAAGTATTTTGTTTTTATTGAATGACAACGTATTTTTTGATTAGACTTCTGTCATCAATTTGAAAGTTCAGAAACCTTAATTTGTTAAAGAAAAATGTAAAGTTGAAAACGTGTTACTTATTGTAACGTCATAAATAATTCAACGAATACCACGCAAGAGTTCGATAAATTAGAAAATAATTCTCCATATTTTCAATTTATTCTCACTCTCTTGTGATATTACTACTAAAAATATCCCGTCGTCAATAACGACGGATATGCTTGGGATATTTTCTTACTGAATACCCCACGTGCTTGAATTAATTACCGGAAGTTTCTTCTTGTTCACCAATGTTTTGAGAAAATTATCCCTCGTCTTCCACTCGGGATAATTTTCAAAACATTCATGACTCGAAAAATTTCTGGAAATAATCCAAGCGCTAGGGAGATTACAAGTGAATATATCATTTCTGTAACATTAACCAATCAGCATTACTTATTCTCAAAATTTGAAACAATCTCGAACGTATTTCATGACAACACGGCTTGTTTACCTTAACGACGGGGTATATTCTATTTGGTTTATTCCATTTGGTGTTTTCGATTTCGTACTTTCATTGCTCCCTTTAATAAAATATATCAAAATAGCTGCGAGATGTCAGTTATTAAGTCAGTTTCTAAGACTAAATTTTATTGTTTATTAGTAGAAAGAAATGATATAATCAGATCGAATAGGACTCGACTTTCCGGTATATTCAAATACTTTCTCATTTTCGAACAAAATTAGTTTTGCTTTAAGGAAACAACCCTCGCGTTCCGCTCGGGATGTTTCCAAGTAATACTAATTTAGTTCTCAAGTCGGGAAGGTATTTTTCGAAAATACCAACGATGAACGAAGTCTTGTGATATTATTACTGAAAATATCCCGTCATCAATAACGACGGGTGATTTCCGATCGGAAATCTCCCGTCGTCAATGATAACGGATATTCTTGGAATATTTTCTTACTGAATTCCACACGTGCTTGAATTAATTACAGGAAATTTGTTCCCGTTCACGAATGTTTTGAAAAAATTATACCTCCTTTTCGAACCGGGATAATTTTCAAAACATTCGTGATCCGAAAAAATTTCTGGAAATAATCCAAGCGCTAGGGAGATTACAAGTGATTATTTCCCTTGTTTTATATTAACCAATGAAATGTCATAAATTTTAAAATTCAGACCAATCGGAATAAAATATCAGCGACTATTGCACTAGAGAAATAGTCACTTGTGTTCCTGTTTTTTTTATTCAGTTAATAAAATGTTTTCTTTAGTCCCAAAATTACGTCTCATCAAATTGAGACTAAAATATTCTCGTAACTTAGATACAACAAAAATAGCCGACTATTTATCAAACTTTCGTTACATTACCTATGAAAATTTCACACCAATACTTTTTAACCAATCAAAATGGGTTTTTTTGGCAAGTCACCATGGCAACGCATGTATTTTATCGGAAATTGTTCAGTGAATTATAGTAGAAATCTTATGACATAATGACGGAATAATATTTTTGACAATTTTATATTTCGCAAAAACGAACTTAATTTTTTTATAAACTAAGATTTTGATATGTACATCTCACTTACATAATTAAGGTGTTTTTAGTATTCTTCCGCCACCTCCTTTCTTCTTAAAGGCGAAAAAGCTGTACTTGGAATCAAACATTTTTCAATTAAATATCTATGTCTGATAAAATATATACCTGTGTCCGTAAAGTATGGAACAAATTAATTTTTAGCTAAACAGACCATTTTAAGAAATAATCCTGAAATACGTGTATTTTTGATTTTAATTTACCGTATTTTAAAATAATAATCTAATATACAGGGTGAATTACTTTCGAGTTATGACGTCACCGCCCTTTTTTTTAAATGGAACACCCCCATTTTGTTTCAATTTTCGGATTGCTCTAGCTGAGCTGATTCCAAAAATGTATCACATGTTGATTTCAATTGGTACAGGGTTGAGGGTGGACAAAAATACAATAGTTTTGTGTGTGCTCATAAAGTAACGCATAACATTCTTTATTAGTTAAATTAACAATATTATCAAAAATACTTGTTGTCTAGCGGCAATTGGTTTAAATGTAGTTTGTAATGTTTTGTTACATTATTAGATTAATAAAAATGAGCTGTTTTCAAACATGTTTGGTACATGTGGTCTAGCAGACAGAATATGAAAGAAATTAATTCTTATCAATTTAAAAAAAACATAGTCGTCTAGTTTTTTGTGAAATGTCATTATTTGTTTAGTAATTTATTGATGTTCAGTGACAGTTTAGTACTACAATATTTATGGTATTCGTGAATGTTTTAATTATTGCTTGGATTTAATTTAAAGTAGAAATGAACTTAAGTGTAAAACAAAAAATTAATTTGTTCCATACTTTACGGACACAGTGTATATAATGTGTATAACACTCAGACACCATTTTCCCATTTAATAGCTTCAGTTTTGAATAATTTAAAAAAATATTTCCGAAGAACTCGAAACACGTTTTCTTTCTTCAAATGGCTGGTGTCTTGTCAAAGGAAAAAATTAGGCATGGTCACAAATCAAAAAATATAATTTTAAAATTATTTTAAACACAGATTGGTGTAAAATTTTCTTACCGAATATCACTCGAGGTTAAATTAAATCCTCGTCTTTAACTTTTTCCGGAAATAATTTAACCTCTTGTGGTATTACTAGTGATAATTTACGATAGTAGATTTTAATGAAATGTTTCATTTTTATCAATGTAGCAAACATTTTTGGAAATTTAGGTTTTACAAGGGTAAGTCTTTACTATATATTGTCAGATGAAAAAAAATAAATCTGTTCTGTTAACAACCAACTGAAGGATAAAGATTGTGTTAAAGATTGTCCAAAACTTTACATTGATATGAAACTGATTTCGGATATGAACTATTTAAAACCTACTGCAGCACATAAATATCTGGTGCGAAACAACATACGACCTTCCAACCAAGAAAGTGGAAAGTAAAAGAAATGAATTAATTTTAATACTTTTTAGGATAATTATGCAATCTCTTTTTTAAAACGTTCATAACGGAAATAGACAACATTTTAAAAATACAAACAATAATCTAAGCCTGATAAACATTAATAGACATATACGTGCTAACTTTCTATAAAATACCGATAATATAATTTCAGCATTTTCAACCCCATTTTATTAATCTTTAGACTTGGTTTACTTTATGTTAAGAAAATTTATAACGGAAAGTTATGTAAAATTAAATTTTCTTTAAAAAACATATTCACATATATTCTTATAAAATTAATCGTTATTCACATATTAAAAAAATTTGAACTAACACTTAAATTCTACGTTACGGAATTTTTTGACCTCTTAATTACGCGTCGTATCAACAAATTGAATAGAACATAATTAATCGCTATGTTTAAGGTTAGCTTTTTTATATTTTAGAAACATATAACTGTTTCAGAAATATTTGGTAAATACCAAACACTGCTCTTATTAACCACCCCTCTCCGCCGCTGAATATCTCCCCAAATTTAACCAGCTCCAGGAGAAACGAAAACAAGCTTAAATATGAAATTTGAAGTACGTACTTGTTTTCGTTCTGTAGTTATCGTGGATACTAACATACATCCACACACGCACGCACGCACGCACGCACGCACGCACGCACGCACGCACGCACGCACGCACGCACTCACTCACTCACTCACTCACGCACGCACGCACGCACGCACGCACGCACACGCACACACGCACACACGCACACACGCACACACGCACACACGCACACACGCACACACGCACACACGCACACACGCACACACGCACACGCACACACGCACACACGCACACACGCACACGCACACGCACACACGCACACACGCACACACGCACACACGCACACACGCACACACGCACACACGCACACACGCACACACGCACACACGCACACACGCACACACGCACACACGCACACACGCACACACGCACACGCACACACGCACACACGCACACGCACACACGCACACACGCACACACGCACACACGCACACGCACACACGCACACACGCACACACGCACACACGCACACACGCACACACGCCGGTCTTGGCAAACGTTGTAAAATGAGCTAAAAAGTCGATTTAGCCTTAGTGAGGAAAAAGTCGATTGCATAACCTTCTACACCTACATATGCACACGTATGTTGGAAGATAAAAGTTAAAAAAAAAATATTATTTTCGTATTTGATCAATATATGAAGCTATTATAAGTTTTTGTTATGAACGAATAAGTTCAAAGGTAAATATAAAATATAAAAATTAATAATAATTTTTAATTACATATCTATACTAAGCTCTTTGATAAATGTTTATTATTAGAATATTTTGGAGGTATAACATATTTCGGACAATATCATATACGTCACAAAATATTCTAATTAAGTAAATGAGTATTTACGTACAGGAAAGAAATTTCCTGTTGAAAGAATTGTTTTAAAAGTAAAATTGGTAAAACATTAATATTATATCACGTCACAAAGTGCTACTGGCTCTGTGAAGGAGAGCAGATAGCAGCACATGTTATGTTAAACAAGTTCATTTCCTAAAAATTAGAAATAGAAATTTTTAATGATAATTAAAGGTCAAATAACGATTATTTCAGAATTTTGCGGAAAACTTTAGTTATTGTTTCAATAAAAGTACAACGATCCAAACTGATGTTTTGGGGCTAGATTTCTCAATTTTCCTTTAGTAAAGATATGGCAACTTTCATGTTGTACAACGGATATGTTAGAGTTTCTATACATTTATGCGTATACAGTTAATCGATAGTACCACCATTTAAACTATTAGAAAATTAACCTTTCAGATGTAACCAAAATGATATTAACAAATATACAAAATAAGCTTTGTTAAATTTTTAAGGTGAAGGGTAAAGGTGTGATTGTCATTCCGTGTTAGAGTTGCCGTGAAATCATTTCCGCATTTGATGTTGCGGGTTATAAATTTTATTATGTGTGAATAGTCAGTCGCCATTCAGTCTTCAGACAATTTACGGCATGAATCTAGTGTGCAAAATTCATTACGGTCGAACGTTAAGTTTCATTTTGGACTGGCGCGATCTGCCACCATAATATCGTACAATGGATGGTTTTAAAGCTACTTGTTCCTTACATGCACAAGTGCTTAAAAATTAATTGATGCAAAGAATTGTTGAATTAAAGCATTCCAATTTATAGAAGAGTTCTTTACGACGGCTTTGTTGAAAGGGAGCGTCACTGCAAAGTAAATAAAGTGTAACGCTAGAATGTCTAACGTATCTAAAAGTTCATAATTTCGTATATAAGAGAGAATAGGAAAATTAAATTTAAACCATTTATCATACCGTAGTGTTCATGATGACTACACATCAAGGACAAATTGTATTAAGCGAGTTCTGCTAGACATATTTTGCGAAATAAATTATCGGTTAGTACATTTTAGCATTCAGTGAAACAGGAACATTCGATCCCATTTAAGTTCCAAAAAAGCAGGAGTTGTCAGTTGTGTAGGTGAATGATTACGCGATTACAGACCTAGTATTACATACAGCGCTACGATTAACTGACCTGTTACCAGAAACTTCTGTTAATCTGGGAAGTAACAGTTGAGTGTTCACCAATAACAAGAATACAGCTTTTTTTCGAAATAGAACGAGTAGCCACTGTTTTGCCACTGGTGTTTGAATATAGAAACTCATTTTTGATCTGATTGTACAGTTATGTAATATATACCTCATAACTGGGTTTCGTATTCATCTACAGTAATCTATTTATACTACTATGAGAATGTAAAGGAAAGGCCCACGCTACCATATTATACACAATCAAGAAAGAAAAGACTTCATAGTTTATTTACAAATAGTTATACATGCATATCAAGTATTTTTTACAGAAATGATAAATTAGTTGTCTATCCTACCGTTCCGGCGTTGATCACGTCCTTCTTAGCCAGCTGTTGTTTAAACGTTTCAATGCCATTTTCTTTTCCGAAGTATTCATACAATCGTAAGGGTTCACATCGTAATACGAGGGTCAAACCATTATTATTGAGAATAAAAGAATCAGCGTAACTTATTTAAAATTTTATTTTAGAGATGCCAATTTTTCTTTCTACTGCTTAAATGCTCCAAGCCAAGCAGCTTTAGGAATACTATTCAACAACACCGAACAGCAGCATCGATCTCTTCTTCTGAAAAAAACCTTCTTCTTCCTAAGTCCTTTTTATAAAAAAAAAACAGCCATAAGTCACACATTGCCATATATGGTCAGTAGATAGGGTGTTCCATTACAGTAACCCTGTTTGCAGCCAAATACTGCAGAGTTAGCTCTGCAGTGTGGGAAGAAGTATAATTTACTTCTTTGGCACTTTATTAAACACTTTGGCAAACAGTGTTCGAGGGACCATTTAGCTGTCACAGTCTTTTGCTCCTTTAGCTTAATAGCGCTCATTAGACCAGTTCTTCTAAAGAACACAGCGTACGAGTATACTACTTCCTTCATTGCTGGCTGCTTTATGATTATTACTTTGTGCCCTTGTCTTCATAAATCCATGCTCGGCTCTCTTGTCGAGTTGGCATGTCGAAATGTGCTTTGTAAGTTTCATCGCCTGTTACAATTTTCGACAAAATTTGGTGTCCACCATTTGTAAAATGTCAGAGCCTTGTGGCAAATTCGTACTGGTTCTGCTTTTTGAAAATCTGTAAGATGATGGCGTACAAAACGACTTACGATTTTTTCAGATGAAGGTGGTTGTGTATTATTGTTTTCACAGATGACGATCCAATCCCCACTTGAGCCTCTATTACGGCGTAATTAGTTCTGTTCTGCTTTAAATATAAAAAATTAATAATAATTTTAATTACATATCTATACTAAGCTCTTTGATAAATGTTTATTATTAGAATATTTTGGACAATATCATATACGTCACAAAGCATTCTAATTAAGTAAATGAGTATTTACGTACAGGAAAGGAATTTCCTGTTGAAAGAATTGTTTTAAAAGTAAAATTGGTAAAACATTAATATTATATCACGTCACTAAGTGCTACTGGCTCGGTGAAGGAGAGCAGATAGCAGCACATGTTATGTTAAACAAGTTCATTTCCTAAAAATTAGAAATAGAAATTTTTAATGATAATTAAAGGTCAAATAACGATTATTTCAGAATTTTGCGGAAAACTTTAGTTATTGTTTCAATAAAAGTACAACGATCCAAACTGATGTTTTGGGGCTAGATTTCTCAATTTTCCTTTAGTAAAGATATGACGACTTTAATGTTGTACAACGGATATGTTAGAGTTTCTATACATTTATGCGTATACAGTTAATCGATAGTACCAGCATTTAAACTATTAGAAAATTAACCTTTCAGATGTAACCAAAATGATATTTACAAATATACAAAATAAGCTTTGTTAAATTTTTAAGGTAAAGGGTAAAGGTGTGATTGTCATTCCGTGTTAGAGTTGCCGTGAAATCATTTCCCGCATTTGATGTTGCGGGTTATAAATTTTATTATGTGTGAATAGTCAGTCGCCATTCAGTCTTCAGACAATTTACGGCATGAATCTAGTGTGCAAAATTCATTACGGTCGAACGTTAAGTTTCATTTTGGACTGGCGCGATCTGCCACCATAATATCGTACAATGGATGGTTTTAAAGCTACTTGTTCCTTACATGCATAAGTACTTAAAAATTAATTGATGCAAAGAATTGTTGAATTAAAGCATTCCAATTTATAGAAGAGTTCTTTACGACGGCTTTGTTGAAAGGAAGCGTAACTGCAAAGTAAATAAAGGGTAACTCTAGAATGTCTAACGTATCTAAAAGTTCATAATTTCGTATATAAGAGAGAATAGGAAAATTAAATTTAAACCATTTATCAACCGTAATGTTCATGATGACTACACATCAAGGACCAATTGTATTAAGCGAGTTCTGCTAGACATATTTTGCGAAATAAATTATCGGTTAGTACATTTTAGCATTCAGTGAAACAGGAACATTCGCTCCCATTTAAGTTCCAAAAAAGTAGGAGTTGTGTAGGTGAATGATTACGCGATTACAGACCTATTATTACATACAGCGCTACAATTAACTGACCTGTTACCAGAAACTTCTGTTAATCTCGGAAGTAACCGTTGAGTGTTCACCAATAACAAGAATACAGATTTTTTTCGAAATAGAACGAGTAGCCACTGTTTTGCCACTGGTGTTTGAATATAGAAACTCATTTTTGATCTGATTGTACAGTTATGTAATATATACCTCATAACTGGGTTTCGTATTCATCTACAGTAATCTATTTATATTACTATGAGAATGTAAAGGAAAGGCCCACGCTACCATATTATACACAATCAAGAAAGAAAAGACTTTATAGTTTATTTACAAATAGTTATACATGCATATCAAGTATTTTTTACAGAAATGATAAATTAGTTGTCTATCCTACCGTTCCGGCGTTGGTGACACGTCTTTCTTAGCCTGCTGTTGTTTAAACGTTTCAATGCCATTTTCTTTTCCGAAGTATTCATACAATCGTAAAGGAAGCATGCACTTAAAGTTCACAGTTCACATCGTAATACGAGGGTCAAACCATTATTATTGAGAATAAAAGAATCAGTGTAACTTATTTAAAATTTTATTTTAGAGATACCATTTTTTCTTTCTACTGCTTAAATGCTCCAAGCCAAGCAGCTTTAGGAATACTATTCAACAACACCGAACAGCACCATCGATCTCTTCTTCTGAAAAAAACTTTCTTCTTCGTAAGTCCTTTTTATCAAAAAAAAAAACAGCCATAAGTCGCAAATTGCCATATATGGTCAGTAGAGAGGGTGGTCCATTACAGTAACCCTGTTTGCAACCAAATACTGCAGAGTTAGCACTGCAGTGTGGGAAGAAGCATAATTTACTTCTTTGGCACTTTATTAAACACTTTGGCAAACAGTGTTCGACGGACCATTTAGCTGTCACAGTCTTTTGCTCCTTTAGCTTAATAGCGCTCATTAGACCAGTTCTTCTAAAGAACACAGCGTACGAGTATATTACTTCCTTCATTGCTGGCTGCCTTATGATTATTACTTTGTGCCCTTGTCTTCATAAATCCATGCTCGGCTCTCTTGTCGAGTTGGCATGTCGAAATGTGCTTTGTAAGTTTCATCGCCTGTTACAATTTTCGACAAAATTTGGTGTCCACCATTTGTAAGCAATGTCAGAGCCTTGTGGCAAATTCGTACTGGTTCTGCTTTTTGAAAATCTGTAAGATGATGGCGTACAAAACGACTTACGATTTTTTTCAGATGAAGGTGGTTGTGTATTATTGTTTTCACAGATGACGATCCAATCCCCACTTGAGCCTCTATTACGGCGTAATTAGTTCTGTTCTGCTTTCATAATCTTCTTCACAGCAGCAATGCTTTCCTCTGTTACAGCGGTAACGGTAGAGTCTGTGCCTTTCTGGTGATCAACTTTAGTTCTTCCACATTCGAATTCCTTGTACCATCTGTAAATTGTTCCCAAGGAAGAGACCTGAAATGTTGATTTCAAACTTTCTTCGACGTCATACGCACTTAAACCTTTCTTAAAGTCAAAGCGAAAGTATTCTCGGGTTAATTTTTTCACAACACTTATGAAACTTAAAACTATCTTTTTCAATAGCAAATGAATTGCAGCAGTAGGCTAACCTGGATCTGATGATGAGAAACCGCTACCATCAGGAGATGCTGTCCATTTTTTTATATTGTTGCAAAACCATCAAATACTGCCAAAAATTCTGGTTTCAAGCGTTCCACCGCTGTTCTCAGGTTGTTTGCTTTAGTCCATTGTTCTTGAGCATATGTCATTCACATGTTGTACACATTGTACACATTATTGTTACCGGAACAACTGTATCAGAATTACTTAGTATCATTGATAAAACTATAAAGGATGTAAAAGAATGGAGTCACATTAATAATATACAATTAAACTTGAGCAAGACATGCTACATTGTTTTTAATAATGTTGATTGTGAACAGTCAATTGGAGAAATCAGGAAAGTTACCACTATCACAACTCTTGGAGTTAAGGTTGATAAAGCCCTTACATGGGAAGTACATGTACTTAACACACATAAACGACTAGTTAAGGCAAATTTTGCTTTACGAAAATTAATCTCAGTAATGTCTCTTGACTGTCTACTATATGTCTATCATGCATATTTCCACAGTATTCTAAGGTACGGTATTATGTTCTGGGGATTATCGACTTATGCTCAGCAATTATTTTTAGATCAAAAAACAGCTGTAAGAATAATATCTAAATCTACCAGAAGGAAATCGTGCAAGTATTATTTCAGTAAATATCGCATTCTGACTCTAGCTTGCACATATATTCTCGAATGTGTGTCATTTGTACATAAACATAAGTATAGATTATTTAGACAGTGTTGTAACGCTGCTTCCAGACATTCTCGACTTTTTCTGTATCCTATTCATAGAACTTGTAAATTTGAAACTAGCCTTCACTATCAGGGTTGTAAACTGTATAATCACCTTTCTAGTGATTATAAGAATTTGTCATTTGTAGTTTTCAAAAAAACCGTCAAAAATCATATTATACTGTACAGGAGTACCTACATGATACACTGTAGTCCGATCATCAAAACAAAATGTGGTTCAGTCAAATAATCGTACTTTCAAACTCGGTGTCATACTTTACGTTGATTTTATTGCTTGACTGTGCACATATTAAGAAAGTTGTCGTATTTATAATTTATAATTTTTATCGTTGTTATTATACATATTGTTTTGTGTAATTGTAAGTAGTTTAATTGTATACTTTAATTATACCATTGTTATATTCTACAGCATTATGTATGCTTTTGAATAATAAACCACTACTACTACTACTAAAAAATACTCACTACACCTTACACTATTTTCTTATATTATTACCCTAACCTCGCCACTGTCTTACATTAGTGCAGAGCTGAACGATCTATTTGGTTACCATACATATTTGATTATTTCTTGAGTGATATATTTGCATAGCAGGGATTCAAACCACACATATCTGGTTACGGGCTATTACGATACGCATCAGCTATTTTTTAGAGACTGTTACTATCATTTTTAGCTAAGGAACCGGCTATTTCTAGCTATGATGCGACTACCTTTTAGCGAGGACGTGAACCAGTTATTTTTAGCTATAATGCAACCAGCTTTCAGTGACGACGCGAACGAGCTATTTTTAGCAATGATCTGACCCCGTTTTTAGTTATTTTTTTAGTGACTTTTTAGGTTGCTATAGTCATAAGGTGACCTTGCCAATTTAGTGACTTTTCTAGTGACCTTTTTTAAATTTCTTGACTTTTCTAGTGACCTTTTTTTTCAAATAAGGCGACTTTTCTAGTAACTTAGAGTTAGGATCGGCTTTATATTACTACTCACGATTATTACACATAATTAAAATAATTCCCCTTTATTTTTAAATCGTGTATTTTTTTATTCATTAGTAAATATTTAAGAATTACTTGAGATGTTAGAACAAATTTATTCTGAGATAGCTCGAGATACATTGAATAAAATATGTAGTTACATCGAGAGTTATTTTGAAAATCATTGACGCTAAAGGTGAACGTTTAATGCAATCTAATATTTTATTGCCAAGCATTTCTGAGGTTCCAAAAATGTTTAAACAGCGTGAATAATCTTTTTAAACTTTTATGTTTATTCATTATTGTTGATTAAATGAGTTTATTTCAAATCCTTACGTACTTTTTGAACTTTCAAGTGAATATTACGAATTTGTTGTTTGAAATTGTAACTTACCGGCTACAGCTAATCAGGATTTTTAGTATACCGCCCAGAACCTTTTACCGAAAAATTCAGATCGTAATGGCACTTTATGGTATATTATCGATTTTGAGTTTTATTTGAGAGTAAGTGTGAATTTTGAGGCAATATTACAGATATTTTATATCTGACTTAAAGACATGACCTTTTTCGGCGAGTTTTGTTGGCAATACGCTTATTTTAATAAGCCCACGCGATACCTAGTTTGGATTGAGCGTGTAACACTAAAATTATAACACACATTCCTTTTTTTGGTTTTGGAAAGTAACCGATATACTCTCCGAGGGACCGAGCTGAAGCACCATCTTGAATAAACTATTTTGAGATAAAATTGTTACCTTCAACACATGATCTATCAATTTTCCACCTTTATTGATAAAAAAAATTAGTGACAATTTAAAAGCACTTTAAATGCATAAAACAATAGGCAAACCACTCGGGTTACCACAACAATGAATGAAAAAACATTCAAAAATAAAAAACATATAGCTAAGTGTAACCACATAAAATTTTATAATACACAAACACACCACCTCGATAGTTGGCGGTGTTTATTAGACTTTAAGAAAATGCTGAAACACGTCGATTTTTGTTCCAAGGGAGGCATATTCTTACGATACAGATATCTATCATTTGTCCACCCCCTCCCTTCCACTTCCCCAAACCTTTAATTTAAAATAGGGAATTTACCATGTGTGGCACATCATTAGAAAGGCATTTTTAGATGGAGTATTTAGGCATATGATCATCCATGATTTTTTTTCGATATTTACAACTTCTTTGAAAAAAAAACGTGTTAATTAATTTAAAGTGCAACGCCTCTTAAAAATGAAACGTCTATGTTTTGATAATGTGTCAATTTTATCAGTCACATCAAAAGTAAATTAAAACGAATTTTGTAAAAAATTAGTATTTTTTAAATACCTTCAAAATGGTATATTCAATTGCAGAACGAGTTGAGATTATTTCCATATTTTTTGAAAACGGGAAGTGTGCAAGAAAAACAGTGAATTTATTTAATCAGCTTTATCACTGATAATATTATGTATTAGAGTTAGTTAGAAAATTTCGCCAAACGGGGTCAGTGGTTAATAAAACAAGATCATATTAATTTAGATCCTACAACATGTACAAGAAAATTGGCCGAAGATTCTGGTTTTTCGCGCACTACGGTTCGTAGGGTTTTGAAACTTCATAAATTTCATCCCTGCAAGATAAATTTCGTACAGGAAATAAATGAAGATGACCCAGACAGGCGAACACAGTTTTGTGAGAGTAAATACTAACACAAACTTTTTATTCAATATTTGTTTTTCGGATGAATGTTCCTTTTTTCTAAATGGTACCGTAAATCGACACAATTTCCGTTACTGGGCTAAAGAAAATCCTCGAGTATTCCACCAAACACATACCCAGCATCCTCTTAAATTAAATATATGGGCTGGAATTTATTGGGCTATTTTTTTGCCAGAAAATTTGAACGAAGAAACGTATCTCGAATTATTACAGGGCACTGTTGATCCCGCTCTCACCGATATGATCGAAAATTATAACAAATACTCAGAAGATGGTCTGTTTTTCCAACAAGACGACGCACCTCCGCATTATAGTAGATCTGTAAAGCAATATCCTAATGAACGATTTCCTAGGCAATGAATTGGAAGAAGAGGCTTCATTGAATTCCCTGCAAGATCCCTCGATTTAACGCCCCTGGATTTCTCTTTGTGGAGTTATTTAAAGAGCAAAATTGATACGACCGAACCCGCTTTGTTGGAAGAACTAAGACAACGAATAGTACATGAATGCAGTTTAATAACCCCTAAAATGCTTCAAAACGTTCGACGTAATTTTGAACAGCGACTCTACAATTGTGTGGAAGTCGATGGACACCATTTTGAACATCTAATTCATTATTAATTTGAGTAAATTGTTCTGTGTATCATAACTTATAATTTAGTTACTTTAATTACATTACATTTTTGCGTTGCGTTACATTTTTAATTAAATTAATTAAAACTTTTTTTGCTGAGACGGTGTAAATATCGAAAAAAAAGCATGGATGATCATATGCGTGAATACTCCATCTAAAAGTCTTTCTAATGATGTGCCACACATGGTACAATCCCTATTTTAAATTAAGAGGTTGGGGAAGTGGAAGGGAGGTTGACAAATGACAGATCTGTATAGTAAAAATAGCTTTGGTTTTCTCATTAATTTCTTTTGATGGTCTTCCTAATCTCAGTGCGGATTCCTTAACTTCGATAGTTTTTTCCTTTAGCTTTCACATTGAGTTTCAGTATTTTTGCATAATTCCACTATACTTTATACACTACCATAAGAATTGTCAATCCGCAACGCATTGGAAACATGTAAAATATAAATTGTCTCGTTCATAACAAACTGATAATAATTTAACACCTAAAGATGATTCAAACATATTAAACACCCGGATAACTTAAACAGACAAGAAGAAAATCTCCGATTAAATAGCTCCTATATTTAAAAAAAGACAAAATGGTATCTCTTAATTTTAATTTTACCCGTTGGTAGGTCTAGGTTCTTTTACAGTTTTTTTGCCTACACCTCGAATTAAATGATTTACAAATTAAGTATGTTATATTATCACAGCATTGCATTGATTTAACACATATAGTAAAAATTAAGGCAAGAGTAAACGTACACATTATGTTTTCATGGCATTAACGATTACAGTTCTTAAATATTAACGGAACATTATTTCTTTATTGGGTTTGTTATGATATAACCAGATATCTAATTTGCGTTTAATTAATATTTAATTTTAGTTGTGAATATCTTTACCGCTGTGAAATTAAAGTTTTTCACAACTTTGGACTTGCTTAATTTTAAGAATTTTGTTAAATTTGTTTTTTGATTGTGACATTTTTCATTAGTCAGTTAAAGGGTGTTCTGATTTATCGTTTTCAAGGTGGTTTAATAATATTTAATCTATTAAAGATCTAGCTAATCCTTACTTAGTTTCCGTAACTGGCCTTTTCATATACGTTTCCCAACTATTGTAACGTTATCAAATTTCATATGTTTAGTTGACATCGTAATTAATTTTTGAAAACTATTTCCCGAAGGTGATAACTGTTATTGCCATCAAAATGTTAAAATTTGGAAAAATACATAAAACAAGCTGTGCATGTGTGTGATATGTCCATCCGTGTACGTGTCCGTGTTCGAGCCCATCTACGTGTATACACCTCCGTCTGTGTGTGCGTGGGTATGGGTGTGGGTGTCCGTGTGCCCTAGTGAGTACGCGTGTGTGTGACAATAAAATATTAAACAAGTTTCTTTAAGGAAAGTTTCTTGTAGGGTAAGGACTAAGCCTTAAAAATGACAAATGTTCCTAAAATAAGTTTTAACTATATCGTAACCTTATAACAAGTACTGTATGGTTTAAAAATGTAATTCAATTTTAGATAGCTGTCACTTGGTAATCTTAAATAAAATAAATAAATTTAGTCAGGTAAGGCGTATATTATACAGGGTGTAAAATTAGTGCGTAATTCTTATGTTGCGCCGTAACTATTTTGGATAGAGAAAATCTTTAAATATGAAAGCCGTGTATTAGCTTCATCTCTGTAACCTAAAAATTTCTATAATTCTACAGGGTGTTGCATTTTCGAATACCAGTATCCAACTTAAATATTTTAAATTGAACACCCTGTATATATTTTAAATATTATTATTCTGCCATCAATTGCCTATCAGGTAATGTTTTGTTTTTTAATTACAGCGGATACAGTTATTCACCTTTTTAAGACAAATATGACGCATGCAAACACAACGAATAAAATCTGCAGCGGCCACATTGTGACAGATTAATCAAATATATTTTGTCATACGTTTGTCAAGATAATCTACTGTCAACTGAAAAATTAAAAGTTAAATTCCGTTGTACAGGGTGTTTGCTACGGTGGCACAATAACTTAATATTTCGATTGGCCATAACTCAATTTTTTTTTAAATGGAACACTGTATGTTGTAAGTGATTCAGATAGAGAAATAAATTCTCTTGCGATTTTATATTGGGTTTCCTATACCTAAAGTTTACACTTTTTAAATTATTACAAATTAAATTATTATTAAGAATAACAGAACCGTGTTCTGCAAATTGTAATTTTAGAAGGCTGTATTAAATATTACGAGAGCGTGATTTCTGCATATTGTAAGATTATCATAGTTGATCAAATCATCAACACGAAGCAACGGCTTATTTTTATTTCAAAATTTTAACACCTACGTAATGAAATTAATAGAAGCAATACCAGAGCAATTTACAACAGGTGTTCAAACACACCGCCATTTTGTTGCAGGCAGTTGTATTCGTTCCGTAAATGAACGTTGAACATCAATTAGCATGTTATGGGTCACTTGGCAAAAAGCATCACGAATTCTCTCTTTCATATCTTGGCTAGTAATTCGAGGAGTTTGGTACACAATGTCCTTTATACAACCCCAAAGGTAAAAAACCTAGTACAGATAGATCTGGAGACCTAGCAGAGCAGTTCTGTGGACCACCCCGTCCAATCCAGCGACCAGGGAATCTAATATTTAAAAAATTCATTCATTTAGCGACGAATGTGGAGATGCACCATCAAGGTGGTACCACAACCTAGGAACAACATTTTCAGGGACATGTTGCAGTAAATCGTTCAATTCATGTTCAAGAAAGTGGAGACTCAAAAAAGTGTGAACCAACAACTTGTGTACCGACAATTCCACCCCAAACGTTTATTGACCACTGATGTTGATGCTCAACTGCTCTCAGGAATTCGGGCTTATCGGTAGCGTAATGATGGAGATTTCGCTGATTATGGAGGCCTCTGTTACTAAAAGTCGCTTCATTGGTAAAAAGGACACCGTTTAGAAAATGTGGTTCGGCATTCAATTTATTATTAATCCACTCACAAAATTGCCCCCGACTTTCTAAATCTTACGGAAAAGTTTTCTGGATATGGTAGGGATGGAATTTATTACTTTTCAAATTACGATGTACTTATGTATGACTTGCATCAACAGTTTATTGAGAAATTTTTGAGTGGAATGGTGAGGATTGTCAACCACTGCAGCAACAACCATTAATGCGTTTTCCTCATTGGTTATATGTCTTGCACGTTTTGTATAATTAACGCTGCCTGTTGTTTAAAATCTCCCTTTTAGTCTTTCGAAGCTAACTTCAGGTAGGTGTCTTCTGTCACGATACTTCTGAGCATATCTTCGGAATGCAAGAATACAGTTTCGATCATACTCTCCTAATATATAGATCATATCAACACACCCTTTCCTAGAAAAATACATTCTGTTGCGCAAAACAGTGAACTTATGCAGCACAACTCACAAATGCTAATTTACTGCGAACTAATATGACATATGACATAATACCACAGGTAATTTGGGACCGAATATAAATTATGGACATTAACACGTTCACTGCTAAAGGATCTAAAGGGTTTCCCCCCGTGCTGACATATATATATATATATATATATATATATATATATATATATATATATATATATATATATATATATATAATAACACCAAACAGCTATATTTATTTGTATATGTAAGAAAACAAAATGTCTAATTAATTGCAGCATAAAATAACTAAAACGGTATTTTTCGTAAAGCTTTATGATATTAAATAATTTCTGATTTAACACAAACTATATAATATAACATATAACTTATCTTTACGTAGAATTCAAAATGAAAAATGATCAACACTATATCAATAATAAATCGTATACTTGACCGTTGTCAACACACTAGGTTATACACTCAGATCTTAGAAAACGTTAGCCAGTCAGTCGTTTCTTTTCATTATAACCGTACCTGAACAAAAATATTCTGATTTGTTATTTCCGTAAAACATACTTTGCATTAAAGGATACGTACTTACATTTTCTTGTACTCAAAACAAATATTGGGTATAAACTTTATTTTCAAACCGCAATTTAAGAACTTCTCTTCCCATCAATATGATAAACATACGGTAATGTAAGGTAATTTTCATTTGCCTTCAACCTACAAATAAACGAAATGTAGACCATATATTAAGATAAGGTAATTTTCATTTGTCTTCCACATACAAATAAAGAAAATGTCGATCAGACAACGAAAGCAGGAATTAGACGACGAAAGCAGATATGTCAACAGCAAGCGTTATTGATGCAAAACAAAGGTATCGTCACTCCATTTATAATTCTTGAAGACGAAATTCCATTATCATCCACGCCATTTGATGCATTTTAACTTCGTGACGTCATCCACCACGCTTTTGCAACGATACGAAATTCATTAACACAGGAGCTTTTTCTTAACACAAGCGATCTTCCTTAATGTAGGGGCTTACCCTTGTTGCCTATTAAATATAATATATACTAAAAGGTTTCGCCCTTGCGGACGTTGTTCTTATGTTCTTGTGTTCTCACTTTGAGTGGTATACTACTCTCTCCTATGTATACTCTGCCGCATTCGCATGGTAGGTTGTATACACAATTCTTGGAATACTGATCTTCATTGCGTGGTTTGGTTTTGGTTAGTATTCCTCTGAGCATTCTAGTCGATTTGAAGGCAGTGCATATCTTGTATTTGCTGCCTATTCTTCGTATTTTGTCTGAGGTACCATGCGAATGCGGCAAAGCATACACAGGAAAGAGCAGTAGACCACTCAAAGTGAGAACACAGGAACATGAGAACAACGTCCGCAAGGGCGAAACAGAAAAATCTAGAATCGCCAAACATGTCTGGAACGAAGAACACCACATCCAATGGGATAATATACAGATAGTGGCAAAGGACGAGAACACAACTCGTCGGAATCTCAAAGAAGCCACATAAATCGCACTATCAGTTCTAAATATATATATATATATATATATATATATATATATATATATATATATATATATATATATATAGGATTGATTACTCAGTGACTCAGCGGTAAAGGTGCCAGACTAGTAAGTGAAAGGTACCAAGTTCGAATCTCAGAGTAGTCAAGTGCTTGGGAAAAATCATAAACATATGAATTCGACTCAAGTGCGAAAACAGTCCTTCATAGGACTAAGCCTGATGGCGCAAGCAGAGTCTGCTTCCGAAACGTTGCGCTCAAAAAGCAAAAGCTGTGGAAATACGAAACCACAGTTACAAACACTTATAATACAGAAATATACATAAGCTCTTACACCCTTAATTACATTTTAGTTGCATTTGTAAGACTTTAATATCATTTATTTCTTATTCCATCATCAATACAGCAGGACCTAAAAAAGGCACATTGCTAACTACAAATACTTCTGACAGCGTTCCTACAAATAAGTTTAGATGACATTCCTTAAACACTCCAAAATGATTAAGTATTGCGTGTCTGGAAAAGAACGTAATCCATTACAATTTAGTTATTTTCGCTAAATCAAAACGAAATTCACTTAATATTTTGATTGAGTTGGATATAATCTATACACATTCACTAAAATGCTAGAAACATTAAGTTGTTGATTAATAACATAAACTTTCCTATAAAGTAAAAAAAAAAAAATGCATGTTAAAGCTTACGTCAAGCAGTTGTCTGTTCACACGACTAACCTAATTCTGATTGCTGCTTGACTTTCGAGTCAGAAGTAATTTAGCCTGCATGTATTTGTTGTACTTTAAATTTATAATCAATCACGCCACCTATCTCTAAATTGCGAATTTCTTGCAGATAAATATGTAGACGAGTAATCAAGCCATGTCAAACACTCCTCTGAATTAATTTAACTTGTGCGAGTTTATCCGTAGAAATTAAATGAGTGATTATTCCTTTCAAAAAAGTTTTCTAACATAAACTTACTATTTCCTATATTTTTGGTATAGAAAGGAGTTTTACGAAATATAAAAAAGAATTACTAAAAGAAATCTAATTAATATTAAATCATGTTGTAACTTTTTGTTAACGTAATGTATCACCAACGTGATAAAATCAATTATATAAAGGTACTAGAGCATTGAGATTATTAATGACAATTACTGTATAACAGCAATCGTTTGGAGAAAACAACTCTTTACATTGTTAACATTTAATATTTAAAATCGCTGAATTTTGTACAAAGTTTATTTCTTAATTTTTTATTTGTTGTCTAATTACTGATTTTATATCAACTACATTTTATTATTTGTTTGTTATATGAAAGGGTTGAGTATTAATAATACGAAAAATTACCCCAACTACTAATAGGTTAGTGATGTACCCAGAATAAAATACAATAAAATCCAAGGTAGTAAAACCATTTTTCTGTACGCGCGCACACATTCCAGAAACAACAACCGAAGTTACTTAAAGGCCGGCTGTATAAAACTTTATTTCAACCTGCGGTTGACCGACCGATGCGACGGTTGAATTATACCTTCAGTTCAGAAACAAACGCGTTGCATAAAACAAAATGTATTGACGGTTGAGCAACCGTTGGTTGAAATTATTCGGTTTACGTTGGTAACAGTGCAGTTTAAAAATTGAGCCAATCAGGTGATATTCTTGTTTGACATCTCAAATTTGGCGTGAAAGTTATTTTATTGTTTGCTTTGTTTAGTAGGAAAATTGATATCGCTTTATTTAGTTATTCGTTAGTATTTTAGTATAGTACAGAGTGAATCACGACCGTCGCCATGGAGTTCTACGGCGAAGCGGCATATAATTGTTAATTTCTAATACAGTGATATTATGTAAGTCAATATGAACAACATTTTAAAAATATTTTTAAATATACTGGGTGCTCCAAAAAAAGGGGCATATCAAAGTTATGTTTTTTTAAAAGACACACCCCGTATATTGTTGCATATTTGAATTTTACATAAAAAATAAGCAGCACTTTACCTACATACAGAGTGTTTCAAGTTATATCAATTCTTCTGAAAATGTAGGATTTTAGAAAATTTAATATCTCCTAATAAAATTAACTCCAACAAATTTACTCTTAGGTTTAAATAAAACTTAGTCTATTTATTGACTGAATAGTAAACACCTCTTTACAAGGTGTTCATTCTTTTCAATTAAATTAGTAGAACATTCATACTAAAATATTCGGCTTATTTTAAATGGAACATCCTGTATTTTATACGCTTATCGTTTAGCTTACTTAATTAGCTTTCAACTTCTATAAGGATTTCCTATACCTAAACCTTCAAATCTTCAACTTTTTGCTAATGTATTTTTCTTTACCAATAAGTAGATAGCTCAGAACCAATTTTATGTATACATGATAGATTTAAGATATTTGTAATTTATATATTAATAAACAACGGTAATGTGACTAATCTTCTAAGTTTTGTAGTGTGTTGTGGAATTGCCGGTAACGCGTTTGTTAATGTTAAAATTCTGACACGGGGCGTGACTTTTGTCATTGTGTATTGTTCTTCTCTCCGAGTTTGTTGAAAGTTGTTGAAATATTTTCAATTTAATAATTGTTTATTTACAACAAGAAAGAGTTGATATGATTTTAACCATTGGCGAATGCTATGAAAATTGTTTACTTGCTTCAAGAGTGTACTCAGAAAAATACACTGAGCGGGTGCATCCCGAAAAAAAGGTTTTTGAAAGATTACTTCAAACACTTTGTGATACAGGAAGTGTGGCTTACCCAAAACAACTAAAAGTGAAGCCTGTTAAAAATGATGATGATAATGAGTGTTTGGTATTACGTTCCGTTGTTGACAACCAAAATAATAGTACAAGAGTTATTGCAAGAGAAACAAGAATTATTCAGCCTAGTGTGTGGAGGATCTTAAAGAACCATAAATACCACCCTTTTCATATACAAATACATCAAAGGTTATATGGCACAGACTTTCAAAAACGTATTGATTATTCCTTATGGGCCCTTGACCAAGTTAATGGCAATGAACATTTCTTTGAAAATATATTATTTACCGACGAGTCAGTATTCCATAATAATGGATTCGTGAATCGGCACAATTTCCATTATTACGACACCGAAAATAAACATTTATTTAATACTGTTGATCGTCAAAATCGATGGAGTGGCCGGTATTTTATTTAGAGAATATTTAAATAGAACGTTTTCTGATACGTGGATTGGGAGAGCTGTCCACCTAGATCTCCTGGACCAACATCCATGGATTTCTTCTTTTGGGGCTATATCAAAAATTTAGTTTACAGCACACTTTCTACTACTGCAGATGATATGAAAAGAAGAATCAGAAATACTTTTGAGACGGTCATTTCTGATGTTGCAAAACGTAAGATGTTCGTTGAAAAAAGAATAACACTGTGTATTCAAGAAGACGGACATCCTATCCAACATTTGTTGTAATTTTTTTTAATTTTTTGAGCAAATTATCACACCACATAAATAAAATTTTAGTTTCCATTGTGTACATGCTTTCTATCCGTACTCTGTGGAACTGTTGCATTATGTAGATTAAACTGGAAATCGCAATACATTTTTTAAAGTTTCACTTTATTTTTTAAAATTGAAGCTGATTGGTTTCGCTTGGATGAGCAAACAACCATCAGAGCTTTGAAAGGTGACAATTTGTTGCTACGGTTATCGAGAGTAAAGATAAGTGTATAAAAAATCTATTGCGATTTTTAGTTTAATCTACATAGTGTAGTAACAACTTGATAAAGGTAGGCATTTTGGGAGGATATTTCAATCTACAAGTGATACAGGAACAGACAAATTCCAAAAAGTATTAAATAAGTTCAAATTTTGAAGGTTTAGGTATAGGAAACTCTTATAAAAGTTGAAAGGTGTTAAGTGAACTAAACGATAAGTTTTTAAAACACAGGGTGTTAATCTCCGTATCCCAAAATAGGCGTATCCCAAATTTTGTACAATTGGGACAGCAATTTACGAGATAATTGGGCGTTTCCTGACTTTTGGTCCACTCTGTATAATGAACTAAAAACTATTATAAATATTTACTTTTGTTTTTCTATGATGCACCTATTATTCTAGTAATAAACACTTATAATTATTGTATTAAGTGGGCATGTATTTCTATTCTAAACTTTACCATTACAAATTTACGGAGCTGAAACCATGTTATAGCTTATTGTGGAAATTTATTAAGCGTGTGTGTATGCGTCCAATTGTGTGTCTATGTCTGCATCTACGTCTGCGTTGGAGTGTGCGCCTTCGTCTGTGTCCGAGTCCGCGTCTGCGTCTGCGTCTGTGTCTGCGTTTGCGTCTGTGTTTGTCTCCAATACAAAGACATGGCCAACTAACAACAAAACTTGAAAGCCGTATAGCCTTTTTACAATAAAAAAATGTAAAATTGTCATTATTTCAAAAACTACAATTTTTTGGAATATACACTCTTATACAAAGTCACCCTTATGTTTAATACTAAATAAGATAAAATTAAAAAAATGGGGCGTTTCCATAAAAAAAATGACTAGGTTTTTTTGAATCTACTTCTTATTGTCCATTTTTGATCACCCTGTATGAATGTATTACAAAAATATCAATACAGCCCATTAGAGTAGGTCCCCATTTCCAAGGAAACCAACCATAACTAATTGATAAAGGCTTCGTTTAGAAAAGATTTCCACCTATGTTTTGGCCTGCAAACGTCATTTTTGACAAAAAATTTGAAATTTGTCAAAAACGGATAGACTTAGGCATAGGACATTATACATAAAATGTGTCTAAAATTGTATGTAGAATCTAAATATTTAATAATATATAGGGTTTTCTATTAAAAAAAAAATTTTAAATTACTTCTAAGATTTTATGATCTACCCTGTATAATTAAAAATATTTTTGGGATGTGCACCAGAACATATCTTACAACTTTTGTATTTAATTTTTTTTTTGTATCTCTTTAAATAAAGGAGATATGGGACTTTGTCACACTAATGCGCCACCCTGTATATGTTTTATATATGAACTTAATTTCATAGCGATAATAAAAAATGTCTTTCACGTAAAAATGACGTTTGTTGTGAAATCGTCTTTAACAGTTAATACGAGTACAAATGTTAATGTGAGTTTTGCCACCGCTTCAATCGTTTAAGCATACTTTTAATGATATTGTCGCTGGTTTCTTAAAACCCATCCATGTATGTGGATTTCACATTCTTAATACTGTTGTATTTCAATTACTGTATTTCAATTATATGAAGCAAAATGATTATATTTCTATATTATAATATCTGCAGAGATGTGTATTTGAAATATACAAGCGGATGTATTTTATCTATATCTGCCTCTTTCCAATATATACCAGCTGACCAACCATGGTGTTTATACCTACCTTTGACCATATTTTTTCCGTCTGTCTTGCCCTGGTTTGTGTATGCAAGATACTAAATCTTTCGACATTGCGGTGCACAGTGGATATGGAAACAAGTACTGTGGCTACTAAGCCGTTTGACCATATTTAAACATTTTGGCCACTTAGACATCAGTAGGTGTTATTTAGCAAAATAATTTTAGTTAAAACAAGAGTAAAATTAAAAACTTTGGAATTGAGACTAAACTCAAAAATTAAAGAATGCATTTAAAGAAGCTCACACATGCGACAAGCTTCAATATTTTCTTTAATAAAAGCTGCAATAAATGCAGATATTTATGTTTTTTTAATGCCTGCCATTTGTTTCAAAATGTAAATTAAAAGGAAATCAGACTTCCATGTAAAGTGGACATAATTACTGAAACTTTTATTTATGTGTTCCTCTAATTTTTCCTATGCGTGTATAATTAATACATGACAAACTGTTTGGTATTGTAAAGCAATATATTTTCTAAACGTATTTTTAACGCTTTTAATATTCAGTAGTAAATGAGCAAAATTGTTCCCTAAGGGACTGTAAAGATTAAATGTTAAATGTAAATTTACATGGAAAATGGTAATTGGCTTTTTAGTTGTTTTATTGTGTTACTTACATTATTTACAACAGTATCTGGCTTGTAAATCTTTAAAGACATACGAAAACTCTTATTTAGCTGTAAGGTCTTTTTACACAAAATAAAATAAATACAATCCGTATATTCTGTTCGTGAAGTTTAATGTTTATTTAAGTCTGGTTTTAGTCACCTAATTAAGTTTAAATTAATTAAGAACGTTATAATAGGAATTTTAGAATTAATACAATGCTATAAGTGTGCTTTCTGTAAGCTCAATTAAATTAATAAAATAAACTTATGAAATATGTATTAACGTGTAATGCAAACATATTACACGAGATTAGAAGCTTTTTAAAACCACTCAGAATTTGTATTGTTTCATAATACGAAATAAGTGTGTTCTGTTTAACAAGGTAAAAATAATAGTGTTGTTCTTCTTAATCTAGATAATTTGTCAAATTATTCCACTATTGCAAGTAACGTTGCTACTTAGAAAAATTGTGATTAGTTATTAGAAGAGAGAAATCAATCTACAAGTGAACAAAGGTTGTTCTATAATAAAGGAAAGTCTTAAATGTATGTATTGATAGTTGTCTTAGATTTTAAGAAGTTAAACGAATATATTGACACTGTATAAATTCTTCCAATTAGTTGGTATTCTCGTTTACTTGGAAGAACTCATTCAAATACACTGATCTAATATTATTATTGCTGGTAGTTTGATACTCTCGATTGATCTATGGTAACACATCTGCACTTGAGATCAAACTTGATTTTACAACTTAGTGATTTTAATAAATAAAGTATCCTTGACTTCCTAACGTAATTTCAATGACTTTAAGCTCGGTGTTGGTATTTATCCTACTAAAATCCAAATGCTTATCGCATGGTATAGACCGAGACGCCAAAGAAGAAAGTAGATTTCGAAGAAAACTGCTGACTGAATATTGTATTATCATGCGAGTGAGGCAATAGAATTGAAAGCAAATATTCTTATTAGGTATACTCCATTCATGATGTAGAATCAATATTAACTATTTCCGGATATTGGTCAAAATATGAATTTTTCAAGTTGTCCAACTGTGTAATTGCAGTTTGAAAAAGGTTTCATGCCTTTGGCGAGATCTAAACTGTGTTGCTTATTAACCACTTTTTTTTGTAACAGCACAGAATTAAAAAGGAAAAAGAATAATCATCCTCGAGCGCTATTTCTGATCTTTATAAATACCAAATCAGTAACCTACTGATCTACAAATGGACAACAGCCAGCAACAGACAGAAATAATAACCTAAAGGCTGTATTTCTACACACGAGGCACTGCCAGATCAAATTAGAATTTGTCTGTTAGAGTTTGTTATACTGTGGTTAGAGTTACCTTTTCACCAATACATCGTAAGCGACGTTTAGAAAATGGTCAGATAGATATGTAGATAATTAAACATTTAAACAAATCGAATTACGTTAAATACTTAATTGAACAAAGACGTCAACTAGCCTCAAAGGGCCATCGAATCTTTAATTGGTATGTTTAGGTTTTTAGTTGTTTTTCCCGAGACATTGAAGTAAATGCTTTACCACTTGCATATAACGTATTAGTTAGGTTAATAAGCAGAGTTCAGTACTTTAGACTCATAATTAGGGAGCGGATAGTTAGGCAAATGCCTTTTTTGAATTAATGAGGATATTAAAGGCAAAGTTGAATTTCTATAAGTTTTAAGACATGACGACTCCAAACATGCAATTTTTACATTGCCTTTTTGCCTTTTTTGATGTTTTGGCGGTTTTTGCCTTTTAAAGAAATTTTGGGATTTTGCCTTTTTGTCGATTTTTATTTTAATAAAATTGAAAAAATGTGGTTTTAAGTGAACCGTAAAAAATAAACTTAACTTAACTTAACCTTCACGCCATTCCCTTGCGGGGTAGCCAAAACAATCCCTGCCTCTTATTTATTTTTCATTCACAATCTATATCTTATCTTATCTCCGCATACCTCCCAAGCTTCCACAAGATTCATACATAGTCTCTGACATGCCCTTTTGTTTTTGAAACTGCTTATCTTTCTTTCCTTTATCATAGATTCTACTACATTCAGCCAAGTTTTACTCGGCCTACCAGGGCCGGCCTTTCCCGTAACCTCACCCACATATATTTGTTTCGTTAATCTTGCGTTGTTCATTCTCTCAATGTGACCAAAGCAACGTAATGTACAACTTTTATATCTATCCATCATCGTCTTTTCCTCACCACACTCCGTCATTATGCATTCATTTTTTATCTTGTCCCTTCTCGTTTTACCACATGCGCTTCTCAGGAATCTCATACCCACGGCATTTAGTAAATACTCTACTCTCCTTTCCACATTCCTGATTGAACACCACAATCTTAGTTTTCTTCACGTTTACCTTTAGGTCCATGCTCTCACAGACAAGTATCAAACTTCCTCAGAGCGGTTTGCAGCTCATCCGCACTGTCACTTAATAAGACTGTGTCATCTGCATACACCAGAAGTCGTACATTTACGTCACCAACCATTACTCCATTTGTATCGGTACATGCTTGTCTAAGACATTTATCCATGTATACATTGAACAACCATGGTGACATCACATAACCTTGTCGCACTCATTGCTCAATATTGAAGTATTCACTCACACGTCCCCTCACCCTAACACACACCCGACTACCGTTGTATACTGCCCTTATTCCATTTATTAGACCTTTATTTACGCCATATTCATTTAATATTTCCCACAGCTTCTCTCTATTCACTCTGTCATATGCTTTCTCCAGATCTACAAACGCACAGTACAACTTCCTTTTTACTTTTAAACACTTTTCGATCACCTGCTGGAGAGCACATCCTCTCCCTGGCATGAAGCCACCTAGTACATCCCACATCTTAGTTTGTGTAGTTTCTCGTACTCTATCAATCAGTATTCTTCCAAATACTTTACCAGGTACGGTGAGCAAGCTTATTCCTCTGTAGTTCTTACAATCACTCTTGTTAGCCTTACCCTTATACAATGGTACAATGATCGTGCTCTTTCAATCACTTGGCACTTTTCCACACATAAGGCATACATTGAATAATTCACGCAATCTTCGTATAAGCTTTGCACCACCATACTTGAGCATTTCACCAGTGATTTCATCTACGCCTGCTCCTTTGCCGTATTTCAACCTTCCTACCGTTTTCTCTACCTCATTTATTCCAATATCCTTCTCAGTTTCATTCATCATTTCTTCTATATTCTCCTTATGTAACCCTTCAGTCTTACTTTCCTCACTACTGTACAGCTTTCCGAAATATTCTTGCCAGCATTCCCTCACTTCACAATCGTCCCATACTATTTCGTTTCCAGCATTCATAACTCCTGCAGCTTCTGTTTTGGGCCACATTTTGTGTTTTTGACCCATTTTCAGAAGAGTTTTTGTTTCCTCAAAATCATTCTGCATTTTCTCTCCTTCCACAGTCATCACTTCCTCTTTACTTATTCTCACTGCCTCCTTCCTTTCTTTGTTTCTTAATCTGTACACCTCATACAATCGCTTCTTCTCAGTCTCATTTTTTGCAGCAATCATTGCCATGTATGCATCTTTTTTCTTACTTACTGCCTTTTTTACCGACTCATTCCACCAAGCACATTTTTTCTGCCTACCTACAATCACTCTTCCACTTATTCGCACGCACAATTGACAATAGAGTTTTTCAAGCTTATCTATGCACTTTCAACGTCAGTGTCTTTTATTTGTCCGTTCCACACTGTTTCATTCACATTCAACTCTTTACTCACAGCATCTGCGTATTTCATTCTCGCACCATTATCCACTAATTTGTCAACCCTAATTCTGGACGTTCGCACTACGTTTGCTTTCGTTCTCCAGACCCACTTTTGCCCTAAACACACTCTGGATACAACCAAAAAGTGGTCCGATCCACACTCCGCTCCGCGCATTACTTTTGTGTCTTTCACCAGGTTTCTAAGCCGTTCATCATACACTATTAAGCCTATCATACTTGGTTAATATACAGTTTTTGTTTTAGGTATTTTATTTCCTAACGAAATACCTGAATCGAAAATATTGCTTTTAGTAACCGACGCGGCACCTTATATGCTAGAAGCGGCACGGGCCCTAAAGGTATTCTACCCTAAACTACTGCATGTTACTTGCCTAGCACACGCACTGCACAGAGTGTGTGAATGCATTCGCAAGGAATTTAGTGCTGTAAATAAATTAATTTCTTCCGTGAAGAAGGTAAACATTACATTGTCTGTGTGCTGCTATTACGATTTAAAAATTGCAGGTATTTGTAAAAGCACCATTACGAGTTTCTGAGTATAAAGAAAAGCTGCCATCTGTTCCACTCTCTCTCTCTCCTGAAGCTGTGATTACCAGATGGGGTACCTGGATCGAGGCGTGTAATTTTTACGCGCTTCATTGAAACTCAATTAATGAGGTAAACACATGTTTGCAAAATCTGTTATGAATTCTGCAAAAATGATATGATAATTTACAGGTAGTGAATTCATTTCACCCTTCCACGGCTGCTGCTATACAAAAAGCTCAAGAGAGTTTTGAAGATGAAAACGTCCGTCGAGGTATAATGTATATAAACACCCATTTCTGATACCTACTCGAAACTATAAAGAAACTCGAAGCAAGGAACCTCGCGTTAGTGGAAGCGTTAGGGATAGTGGACGATGTGGTAAATGAAATCGCACGGGTACCTGGTGCTAGTGGGATAAAAGTAAATGAAAAGATATTATCTGTGTTACAAAAGAATCCAAAATCTTCACAAAATAAAAGATATTGTAAATGTACATAAAGGAGAAGAGGCCATTGGCTTGAATGCAAGCCCTCAAGAAGTCGCTGCAATTAAATATGCCCCCATTACATCCTGTGATGTCGAGAGATCTTTCTCGACATACAAGCAAATTGTCAGCAATACCAGGGCAAATTTGTTTCCTGACCATACGGAGCAGTACTTAATTACAGCCTGGAATAATAATGTTAACGTAGATTAAATGTTTTATTTTTATTTTTTTTTTTGTAAATTCATTTTACGTAAGTAGTTATTAAATTATTTTAAACAATTGTGTGCCTTTTTCGAATTTAAATTTTGCCTTTTTCCTTGCCTTTTTTGACTGTTTTTGTTGCCTTTTTGCCTGCTTTTTTTATGGGTTTTTCTTGCCTAACTATCCGCTCTCTACTCATAATAATTCAGACAATGACTGTTGAAGAGTAGGGTCTGAATATAAAGTGGTTAGAGATTCGCATTTAGTTAAAGTTAATTTGCCTTGTTGGACGTATTGGATTCCATCTAGTTTTGTTTCGTAAAATGCTTCATTTATAAAGTTTTCATATGCAATTTTAATTGCGTTCTTATATCCAAATTCTGGAATTTAAGCAATTTCTATTCACATTTACGAGCTCATAATAGAAATTCATTAGACTACAGTTATTTTTCTAGAGTTAACAGCATATGCGTTGATTACTATTGGTGTATGAGATACGTTAATTTTTAGAATTTGACCCAAGTCGTCAGCTAGCTACACATCACACAGTTCGATATTAAACGTAGATTTATGTACATTCGTAGATATATTATCTAAGCATTTACCACCTCTGGTGCTCTCTCTCTCTCTGTCTCTCTTTTTGACGTACGGTTTCTTCAATATTAAAGGTTCTTATAACGTCCTTCAGAGATTTTAATTTATCATTTTGTTCATTAAACCACGGCTTTCCCACATTCAGTGAGTCAGTATATAATCTAAATATTTCTAAGAATAAGTGATAATTTCCATTCGGGGATTTGTAAGCTATATACATATACATATTTAAACTACTAATCCAAACACATAATACCTCAAATACCGACTCAATAGATAGTTTATTTAGTTGATCAACAGCATGGTATTGTATGTTCTGTATAACAAAAATAATGTCTCCACCTCCCTTTTTGTCAACTTGGGTGTAAAAATGACGGTCATTCACTGTTTTGTTAAATGTGCAATATCTGATGTTAACCCATCATTTTAAATAAAGGTTTCTAGCATGCATAATGACCCGAAATTCAAACAAAACGGTAGAACATTTATTCCATTCTCGTTGAGTAGATTATACTTTGTTTGCTTTGTGTGAGGTTTGTGCACTAAATTGCTCAGGTCCTGGCCTCGACCTGTAAAAGATCTTGTTACATGAATACCTTCAGAGCATGTTTTTGGATATACCTCTGCCGGTAATTTACATAAATTTGTGTAATTTTAAAAGACGAAGAATCCATCGGGTGCTTAAACTGAATCGCTTCACAATTAATTTCAGGAAACTAGGGTTTTAGCGTACTGATTATTGAATGATTTACACTTGGAATAGATTTTGTGCTACTAATTTCAGCACTATGACCAACAATATTTCCTTGAACTGGTGCGCGGTTTAACGTTTTCTCTTTGCGGTGGTAACCAAGTTACGATCGGGCTTATTTTTGGAGTCTTTTTTTGGTGTTTTTCATGATCTTTGGCAATTCCACGTTTTCGCCTTAGTTTTTGTATAATACTTTTTGATTTCTGTGAATTCTGGCAGCACCATCTATTCTTGGTTTGATCATACAAGCAGTGCCGCCTGTATTGTAATATGTTTGTTTTCATTGAGAAATTAAATTTGAATTTGTATTAGTTTAGCTTAACACACGAGTTTAATTTAATTTTGTCCGATCAGTCGTATTTATCAATGTACCATGCGTACGTTTAGATAGGTAGGTTAACTTTGTAATTGGTTGCTATGGTTTTTAAAAGCAAACATGCCTGGTAAGTGATTACTTACGAGCATACAAAACGCGAAGTAAAAATAAGTATTTTTTGTCTATGCATTGCTATCTGTGGGAACCATGACCAATCTATAATTTCACTTTCTTAACTCAACTAAAGATTAAAAAAAGGTATCGGACGAAAAATAGTATAAGCATCACAAACGTGAGAGTTTAAGTGGTCTCCGGCAATTTTGGAGTCTGAGGACGCTACTAAACGAACTAAACGATTCTTAACGTTCTTAACACTTAATATACTATAATAGGTTAATGCGTGCTTAACGGAATTTGATTTTGTCTCTTAGGTCGTTAATCAGAATGTATTTTTGTTTAACGAAATAAGTTACTAACATTATATCTACGTTATTATTGTCTAATTTTGATAAAAATGTATCAAACACGCAAGAGGGTCACTTACAGTATCCTTACCTGGTGAATTTTCTTCTTGCGCACCACACCAGTGTGTGGTTTTGTCATTATTTAAATATTTTTACCTTCCAACCTACATATACATACAAAAATTCATAGGGTAGACTTTAAAGTATTATTCAAATTTTTTTAATATCTGAATAACTAAATAACCTTTCTTTATAAAGTTTCTTACTATAACGCAAGGTAAGTCTAAAAATTAAGAAAATGGTTGTATTGTATTATTAATATCTAATAGAAGCGGGGGGCTTTGGCATTTTTTAAGTTAACATGTATATATTTAATCTCTATCTGACATGAAGTTCTAACGTCATTCTGACAGATTATTTTTTGTTTTTACAATGTTGCCCGTTTTCGTTATGAACGTATAAAAAAGAGGTAACTAAAAAAAGTTAGCATCTAAATCTCTATTAACCTCTATCTTTCATGAAGTTTATACGTCTGTTTGACATAGATTATTGTTTTTTCGTTAACAATGTTGCCTATTTTTGTAATGAGCTTCTTATAAAAGATGTTGCATAGCTATGCCCAAAAAAATGTTATTAAAATTATTTCATTTCTTTTAATTTCCATTTTGTAGGTTGGAAGGACGTGTGGTCTTCTACACCAGATATTTTATATTTGGTACAGCTTAAACGTGTAACAGTACTACAATTTACACATGTAAATTCACTTTAGTATACTTTTTGTACCGAACAGGATTTAAACATGTCCGCTTAGAGGAATTGTACACATTCATGCTATATTAGTTTTGGCGTTTTCATGATTACAGCTTATTACTACATTCTGAAAGTAATTCTAAACATTGTTTAATAATATTTAGTCTGTTAGAGATGCAGTAAAGTTTTTAAAAACCCTTGAGTAATATTGAAAATATATATCAATAAATACTTTTCTATTTTGTAAAATCCCTTTTAATTAATTAAATGTAATTATGGAATTTTAGAAAGTTTAGAAAATATTAAATTCCCTGTACTCAAGTGAGGTCTTTGGTCTTTGAATAGCAGGTGAAGCTTTTAAAACAATGATGTGCCTTGCATACCGTTGCAACAATTCTACAAGCAAAAACCCGTACAAACATAATCTTTTTATAATTAAATACTTAACCAAAAAAACTTAATGATAGTACTGAGTAATTTAAAATCACACGCTAATCATTTTGTCAAAACTGTAGTAGGTATATTTTAAAATTATATAAAATAAATTCCCCTGTATATGAGAAGTAAAAGATTCCTACTTTCATATTACACTGTTGTTAGAAAATGTGAAATTATGATTAAAATTGTTGAAGTGTGTAATGGGAACCATCCGTTACGTCCTTAGTTACCACCATTGAAGTGGTATCAATACACCATTTTTCGAAAACTGTCAAAAAATGTCGTCATTTTCATTGTTTTCAATGAGCGGAATGAGCTATTTTCGTAAACAAGACACCAAATACTTTACGCACCTAAAGTTAGCACAATCATTGTAGCACAATCGTTTGAGACCAAAAAAAAAAAAAATTTGGTGCGCCTATCATTAACAGAAAATGGAGGGCTGTGTCTGCTTAACGTAAAGTTAGCGCAGCCAACGTACAAGTACTTCACTAACAATTATATCGAAATCATTTATGTGTCATACGTTGCTGCTAATTTGGTGCTACTTTCCTACCTTAAACTGAAATACGTTGCTCGTATTTTTTTGGGGCTTAAACCTTATATAAATCAGAAAAACCCTATAATGAAGCTTGCTAACAGGATGATTGATATATTACAATTTGGCCCCTTTGTTACCTTAAAATAAAATTGTTTGCTCGTATTTTTCATAAAATTTTTGGGCCAGAACATTGTGGAAATCATAAAAACCTTATAACAAAGCATGGGTATCAGGATGAATGATATACAATAATTTGTTGCTAATTTGGTGCCACATTGTTACCCTAAAACGAAATTTGTTGCTCGTATTTTTCATAACATTCTTGGGCTAAAACGCCATGAAAATCACGAAAAACCTAACAACTAAGCATAGTATCAGGATGATTGATATACCATAATTTGGTGCTACTTTGTTACCTAATATGAAATATCTTGCTCGCCCTTTTCATAAGATGTTTGGGCGAAAACGTTATGGAAATGACGAAAACCTTATAACAAGGCATGATATCAGGATGATTGATATACCACAAATAGGTGCTCATTTAGTTTTACTTTGCTACTCTAAAATGAAATTTGTTGCTCGTATACTTCATACATTTTTTGGGTTAAAATCATGAAAACTTTATAACAAATCACGGTATCAAAATAATTGATATACTATAATTTGTTGCTATTTGGTAACTATGGCAACGAGAAAAAAACAGATTTCAACAAACTGTGGCACCAATTAGTGTTAGTTTTTAAAAATGTCTTCTATGTGTGTGAACAGACTTAATAATTTTTGTTATAGAAATTACATTAAACCACCAAATCACAAAATAACAACTATAATTACAAAAGGGTATCGAAAATATTTTGGATTTAAAATGTGGGACCTAGGCAGAAGCTGGGCACTAGAAGTTGCCTGTACTAATTGTCTGGTACGTTTAAGAAGTTGGATAAAAGGTAAAAAAAGATCATTGCCATCTAGTGTTCCACTGATTTGACGATAATCTTTACGCCATGCCGTCGATTGTTATTTTTGCTCTACACCAACACTAAAAATAACGTTACACAGAAACAGAGGAAATTTATCATATATCCTGGCTATTCGTCTTTATCACTTCCAATTCAACGTAACAAAGATGTTCTGGTTCTTGCACTTCCATTAGAATATCTTTTGGAAGAACGCAAAGAAGCAGAAGAAAAGAACAAGAGGAAGAAGTAGTAGAAGAGCAAACAAAAGTGGAAGTGAAGGTCTCGTCTGACAGAGACTACACAGATTGGGAATCGTCGCAGGAAATTCATAAAATTACCCAAGAAGAACCTAACTATCTTGTCTGTTAAAGATCAAATACCTCTTGTGATAAAGTCTAAATTGGTAAAACTGGAAGAAGCATTAACACCAGACTAACAGACCACAAAAGACATTTATGCTTACTTCATCATTATATATATATATATATATATATATATATATATATATATATATATTGGCGGATAATCTAGTCAAAGTAGGTAAGGTCAGGAAAGTAAAACCCTTTGTTGCTAAGACGAGCTTTCGGAGTTCCTTTATCAAGGCAAACTAAAAATTAACGTGAAAAAATGTGTTTGCATTTAATAAATATTAAAAACGTACCTAACGTGAGTCATTAATTAAAGTTACACAGATAATACACAATAAAATTTGTAACATAACAAAAACATCGCTACTAGTCAACGATCAAGTAACGATTATTTGAAAAATGTGGGTGCTTATGTATTATTGCCGAAACATATCTAAAACCTGCAGTGTCGAAAATCCAAAAATATTACAATTTTTGCAACATTAGATAAGCGGTTATATAAAATTGGACTTGAATTTACAATCAATACAGATTAAAATACAAAATATATACACCATTCAAGTTTTAATAAAAAAAAAAAAAGGATAAGTAATGCGTAAAATTTACCAAATTAACGTTAAAGTGACAACTAAAAACAACAGCACGGCGACTGAAAAATTAGAATTGATATAAAATTAATTACCACCAGAATATTGACTACTTATTTCAAATGATAGAACATAACTGTAGATGCTACTTAGTTTATCAATTTCAGAATGTTTGTTTAAAGTATCATTATTTGCATTAATGTAGATCATTTCCAAAAAGAGGCGTTTCGTTAGGTTTTTTCTTTACGTAAGATAATAGCTTCGTTATAGTTCATCTCATGATGCTGGTGGACCACGTGTTTAGCTAGACCACACGTGGTTAATTTTCTTTTACAATCACTTTTGTGTGAGATAATTCTACCTAACAAACTTCGCGATGTTTGCCCTATATACGTTTTACCGCATTTTAGAATATAAGTTACGTACAGTTTTTCTCGGGGCTACCTTCACATAGATGAGTCCTTTTAATACTATTAGTATTTGAGGGGTGAGCAGAGCTATGTAAGGTAATGAAACAAATAATACATTATCTGTGTCAGGTAGATTTTGACTAGTATTTTGAGCCATGGGTTGTCGTACATTACATTAATTAGATGTTGAGAAAAGTAGTTTATTGAGAAAATGGCTCGGAAATAAATTCTCTAGCAAAATTATTTTGAGCGCCTTAAGACCATTTTGTTGGTAGTTCACGTGAGATAGCATCATGACCCTATTTTTTAAAGCTAAAACTAGGTTAGTTTTGACTCTCGGCGAATGGTGCGAATACAAACAGGTTTTCTGTACCATTCTGTACGTAAAACGTTGTGGTGGTCTCTATGAATTAACATGTCCAGGAAGGGGATACAATTATTAGTCTCTTTTTCACACGTGAACTGGAGATGCTCATTATAATTAATAAAAACTGATAGCGCCTCCTCTATTTTGTCATTGGGCACAGATAGGATTAGATCATCAACATATCTCTTGACAAACGGCACATGAAAATGAATTTTATTCAAACAATCCACTACCAAGTCATCTAGCACGAAATTACATAATATCGGGGAGATCGTGGACCCCATGGGTGTACCAAAGATTTGTTTATAATAACTGTTGTCAAACATTACGGAATTAGAGTCAAATATAAATTGTAGTGTGCTATTGAATGTATCTAAGCACATATTACAATTCCTAGAAATTGATGTCCAATGTTTTTCAATACGATTTTAAAATCACTAAATTCAACATTATACAAGCTTATAATCTATTTTTACTTAAAATTCAAAATGCAATATGATCAACACTGTATTCAATAATAATGAAACGTATTCTTGACCTACGTCAACAAATATTATAGGATTATAAGGTATGTACTCAAATGTTTTTATCTTAGAAACAGAAATCAGCTGTTCCTTTACAACCGTATCAAAATAACACTGATTTGTTATTTTCTTAAAACGTATTTCGCAATAAAAGGATACGTATTACTTACATGTACTCAAAATAAATATATTAACTTCGTCTCAAAACGAACTACAGTTTGAGAAGGTCGTTTCCCATTCATAAAATAAGCATATGGTACGAGACGGTAATTTCCAATTATCCTCACTAACGTACAAAAAAGCGAAATGTAGGCTCGAACCACTAAAGCAGATGTTGCTTCATTTCCAATAAACGAAAGGTAGACCAGACTACCAACAGCATGCGATACCAGCACAAACCAAAGATACTTAGTCGTTTAAGATAAAATGGCATATCATCCAAGCTATTTGGCTAATGACTGGTGAAATGCTAAAGTATGGGGGTGCAAAGCTTACACGAAGATTGTGTGACTTATTTAATGTATGCCTTATGTGTGGAAGAGTGCCGAGGGATTCAAAGAGCGCGATTTGGAAGAATACTGATTGATAGAGTACGAGAAACTACACAAACTAAGTGCAGGGTGGTTTCATGCCAGGGAGAGGATGTGTCGATCAGATGGTTGCTCTTCAGCAGGTGATGGAAAAGTGTTTAATGGTAAAAAGGAAGCTGTACCGTACGTTTGTAGATCTGGAGAGAGTGAATAGGGAGAAGCTGTGGGAAATGTTAAATTAATATGGCCTAAATAAACGTCTAATAAATGGAATAGGGACAATATACAATGGTAGTCGGGCACGTGTTAGGGTGAGAGGAGGTGTGAGTGAATACTTGAATATTGGGCAAGGAGTGCGAGAAGGCTGTGTGATGTCACCGTGGTTGTTCAATGTATACATGGATAAATGTGTTAGACAAGCATGAACCGATGCAAATGGTGTAATGGTTTGGTGACGTAAATGTACGACTTCTGGTGTAAGTCTTATTAAATGACAGTGAGGATGGGCTACAAATCGCTCTGAGGAAGTCTTGATACAGTCTGTGAGAGCATGGACCTAAAGGAAAACGTGAAGAAAACTAAGATAGTGGTGTTCAATCGGGAAGGTGGAAAGGAGAATAGTGTATTTACTCTGCAATATGAAATTGTGGAGCAAGTGGACAAGCTGATATATCTGGGTAGAATGTTTACTACAGATGGTACAATGGAGGGCGAGATTGGATGAAGGGCCAATGCTGGAAAGAAAGTGATTGCAAGTATGTGGACGATAATGAGGCGAAAGGAGCAATCTATAAAGGCGTGTTTGTCCCGTCAGTACTGTATGGAAATGAGAGATGGGTATGTCAAAAAAAGCACGAAAGAAAAACAAATGCCGTGAGTATGAGATTCCTGAGAAGCGCATGTGGTAAAACGAGAAGGGACAAGATAAAGAATGAATGCATAATGACGGTGTGTGGCGAGTAAAAGACGATGATATAAAAGCAGTACACTACGTTGGTTTGGTCACTTTAAGAGAATGAATAACGCAAGATTAACGGAGCAAATATATGTTTTTTTTTTATGATTGTGGACCTGAACAGGCTAAATTAGGCCTATCGTGCTAAAGCACTCAGGAACACTTAGGAGGATGGATAGAGGGATAATGAATTGACAATAGATGCCTATGAACAGCTACCTTAAATTTTCTCACACCATAAGTGAGAGGAAAACAGGAACTAGGGAGATCATTCCAGAGTTTAGAAGCCGCGTAGAAAAATGTGGATTGCGCCCGTTTGGTACGACAAGTGGAGATTTGTACTGCATACTGATGATGTGAATGAGCGAACCGAGTGTTTCTCGAAAAGATAGCCCGAGATGGTATCAAAGAATATAATTCAGCAGCACAATAGCCGTTGTAATAACGATAATACAAAGATAGAACTGAAACCATCCTTCTATACTCAAGGGACTGTATGTGAGAAGTTAAGGACGGGTCATTTATAAGCCTAATCGCTCTCTTTTGAATACGATCAACGATATCGAGAGCGTGTTGGGGAGCACTAACCCAGAGGTGAGAATTATATTCCAGATGAGGCCGAATTTGAGCCTTATACAGCAGAAGGAGTTGTCGAGAGGTAAAGTACTGCTTAGATCTGTACAAAAAGCCTATTTTACGAGCAACTGTTTTGGTAGCTGACAGAAGATGGTGTGTGGTAGGTTAGAGGAAAGGCCGGGCCTACTAGGCCGCGTAAAACTTGGCTAAATGTAGTAGAATGTATGATAAAGGAAAGAAAGATAAGGAGTTTTAAAAATAAAAGGGCATGTCAGAGACAGTGTATGAATCATGCGGAAGCTAGGGAGGTATGCGGACATGGGAAAGCATGGAGAAAGATTGTGAATGAAAAATAAATAAGAGGCAGGAATTGTTTTGCCTATCCTGGAAGGGAATGTCGTGAAGGTTAAGTTAAGTATAAATTGAAACTTTTAACCAAGTTATGGATGCTTGACTGGGATGCTACAGAATCAATAAAAATCGTAAAATATGCATATATACGTAGTTTCAGCTTTATTATCTAAATAAAAATGGACAAACGTAGTAAAAATTAAAAAGCTGCTGAAGCAAATGGCGAGAATGTGAACTGATCGGACTGGTAATGCAAGGCATAAAAGTTCTAACTCCCGAAGAGGAAATTACTTTTTTTTAAATTGTTTTTAAATTTTGCTTCAAAATGGCGTACTTTTATTCAAACTTTTCTACAAGCGTTACACATTAGAAACGACTTAGAAATGTATTTTGACTTTTTGTTTTAAATACAAGGTATTGGACATTACCTACATTAATATTTGCAAGTCAATCTTAAAACGTTTACGTAGAGTTTTATTATGTAATGTATAATGTATAATCTGCTAGTACTTTATGGTATCTATACTGGAATGTAGAGTGGAGACACTCTCCATCTTTTCCAATTACAATTAGTTAAAATAATTTTAGGTAATATTAATATTTATATTAAACGCTATCTACACTAATTTCATCACAAATACTATTATATACCTATTTTTACATTCCCGTACACTATACTATATCAGCAAAGACTATATAATAGGAAGACAACCAGCTTTATGACAAATTTCGTGTGCGTGTACGATGTGTTGCCTGTACGACGCTTAACTAATTTTTAAAAACTTGTAAAGGACAAAATATTTTAGGGTATAAGAAAGAAAAGGATAATTGAGTTTCGATTTTAGGGCGAATGAAATTACAGGTAATTTTTTCAAAGGCTTTGCAGCGTAGTTGCCACGTTTAATACCTATTGTTTAGGTAGGTACGTAGTAAGTATCTAACTGGTTTTTGAATTGAACTAAAGATTTTGTGTTTCTCTATTATTCTAGATACATGGACAAAACTATTTTTTTTTGTATTATTGCCGCAAAACAATCACTTTATGTAAATATACATCGATACAGGAAAAAATTTAGGAAATACAAGTTATTGTTTTGCCATTTGTAAACTTAATTAAATAGAAATATGTGTTATTAATTATTTTTATTAATATTTTCATAACAACGAGATAGCAGCGCGTACAATTATTATTAAACTACACATTGTGTAGATGGTTAATCCTTTTTACTTTGAGATTAGAGTTTAGCCAGCTAGTCATTCGGATATCTTGAGAAAGCCACTTCAGTGTTTCATACAACTTACACTTTATTAGGTGTCTAATTAAAAAGAGTCTATGCTGATAACAACAATTTTCTAGCAGTTTTCTTTAATTGATTTAATACAAGTTGATAATAATTTTACCTCAAATTGTATGGTTGCGGAACTACTTTTAAAATAATTGTTAAATTTAATTTTACATTTGACACAACTACTTCTGTGGGAATTGTTAATTGTTTTATTCCATCTTTCGAATAATCCCTTTCTATTAATAAAAGTTCATTACTGTTTCTTAACGGCACATCGAAACTTAATTTTCTGCAGCTTTTACAATTAAATTTTTTTAATGTTCTATTTACTACATAACCAGCTAAGTACACAGTCGGGCATTCTTCTAAATTAGATATGTCACCAACATCGTCCACTACTTCATTCTCATGTTTTTTCTTCTATATTTGTTTTTTTTTTCGTACGTTGTCTTCTACTATTTTGTTCTTTGTCGGTATGTCTGGAATGTCTTCAACATCAATTTAAATATCATTATCCGCTTCACAATTGGCCGTTTGAGGTGGTTTTAATAGATTTGAAGTAATTGTCCACTGGAAAGCTTGTCTAAATGCTTTTGCAGTCGGGTTTGCGTTGTTGCCATTTCTCCGTCTAATAATTGCAAATAAATTTTCAATTGGGTCTTGATTCAATCTACTGGTTAACAGAAATTGAACCCGTTCTTTCTTTAAATCTTGCCATAATTGTAATACAGCTTGAATTGTAACTTGCAAACCGCGAAAGTAGTGTATATCTTCTTTAATTTGGTTTGTCTTTGTATACGATCGCCGTAGAGAAACCCATTGTAACATTCCATACAGAAATGTTTCCAATTCAGGTCGCTTTACAGATAGAGCACATTGATATGTATTCGGACTGTTTAAGAATCGACTATTTAGACAATCAAACACAGCATTCATGTTCAACAAAAACAATGCCGTCTCTTTTGTGGAAGTATTGCGTATTTGTCCCGTTTTCAAACCCGTTAGCAGCGGATATCGATCTGGAAAATACTTGTGTACCATATCTCACCCTCATCTTCTGGAAAGTATTCGGGTTAACATGAGCGTGCGATAGTTTTGGAACAGCTCTGGCTATACTTGATCCACTGTCAAGATAGTAAACGTCTCTTACATCTTGACATGAAGCACGGTTTTCCTGTATAAAAATATCTTGTGGCATTAAACAATTCCTCACACTTTTAATTAAATGAGGAACGTCAAATATGGCAAATATCTTCCTGTTGTCAACATTAAAAAACGGATTTTCCACTGTTACACCCAAGTTCTTGTACACTGCTCTATTTGATGCTGTTTAATTACAAACAACGGCACGTAAGTTTAATCTAATCTCGCATAGTTTTAGAATGTTTTTAATTAATAGCTGCTGCAACATTTCGTTTTTAACACCTCCAGCAGAGAAATAAAAGCTAAAGGGCAACTTCCACTTTTCAATTAAACCTCGCACCATAAACACTAACACCTGCTTAGCCATTTTATTTTCATGACCTAGGTGACCTAAATCTTCATAACCCTCAATTAGGCCTTGAGGGGCGTTATACTCCAAATTTTTTTAATGCTTATTTCATCCACTGTAACACTCATTGTTTATCACTGTCTCCCATCGTAGGTGACTTATTTTTTAACTTTCGGAAAAGTTTCGGGTTTATGCCAGCAGCTAATTGTGTAACACGTATCCATGAGTAAATCGTAACTTAGAGGGCAACTTAAATTTTAATTGACTCTCATGAATAGATAAAGTGATGGGGATTTGTAAAATAAAGTTAAAGCAACATTTTTCTCGGTTTTAGTCCAGACACTTCGATGCTTATGACAAAGTTGCATATTAACAAAAGTTTGAACCACTTTTGGTAAAACATAGTTAATCCCACGAGACGTCGCAGCGACCTTTTTCTTTAGTCGATAAATACAAGAGTCTTCAGCGTGATTCTTTCGTTGTAAATTTTCTATAGGGTTCTTACATGTCGAATGGTTGCTTTCACTAGAGCTTCTTCGACTCTTCAGAGATGATTTTGGTAATATTAGATTGAGTTGTACTTACTTAAAATCTTCAGGAATAATCTTTTTTTTTGGGAAATCAATTTCAAATTATATCTCTTACCTGATAAATTAAGTTTGTGGGTGACTGATGAAAATCGGCAAATCTACCTTCGATAAAACATTCTGCATTGGAGAGATTCTTTTTTGGACCGTAACTGCGAAATTGTAAGAGTTACACCAGTATCGTTTTTGTAATGAATTGGTACCGCGTTATGAACCAATCTATTTCTTAATGCATTTGTAAAATCCTCTGCAGGAAAATGCACTCCATAAATATTTTTTTTATTTAGTTCTTCTAAACTATACAAATCAAGTTCACTATTTCTACAGTTTTCTAACCACATATCGCTTCTCTCCTTTTTGCTAGGGAACCGAAAAAAACTTAACTCTGGATGAGTTACACGATTTCGAAAACATTGAAAATATGAACAACACGCTTTTAATGGCGCCATTGAAATTGGAAACAATATTAAAGCAACGATAACGTAACAACAAAATAACGATAAAACAACAATAACAACAATAATAGCAATAACAACAGTAACAAACACATACACGAACAAACTCAAGAGCAAATGTGAGAAACACCGACAGTGACAATGCACAAAAGTAACTGAACGTACCTAAGTGCTCAATGTGTCTTCGTCCAAAAATAACAATTTTATAAACTTCCTTACAAGACAATAGAAACCAAATACGTGCAACAAACAAAAGTATAATGGAACAAATGAATCCATTGAAAGTATATTTGTTGTCCTTCAAAAAGCTACCGACAAATAATTTTTCCTGATTTAAGCAAATTTAATTCCATCCCTAGTTTCATTTACATGCACATGTTAAATTTGAAATTTGTTGTAAATGTATTAAACTTTATTTTTAAATGATATGAACTCCATAATTACGATAAATTACAAATCAGTTGAAATTGTGTTATTATACTTAACCGTTATATTTTTTTAATTACAATTCATCGTTAGTTTAGCAAAAATTTTAATAAGCATGATTTAATTCTGTTTACTAACTTTTACAAAAAATGGGTTTTGTATAGCCACATGTTTGACTAAGTACCTGTTCTAAACAATGGCAGCAGGTAATTTTAGGTAGGTGCGTTATTGGTATTGCGAAGGTTAGTATTACAGATTTCTCGAAAATGGTTTTGTAACAAACTTATTTTGTTTAGTTTGTTCATTCATAGATGTTTGACAAGTGGGGATCCTAGTGGGCGACGATCTTTTACACACACGCTAGTTACCAATGGCATTAAGTATCTTCCTCATTATATAATCTTTGCTATAAGGGAAGGTATTGTGATCATGAAAAAATTCGAGATTTTGACGGATCTTGATACGTGTAAATTTAGTTTATAAATTTATGGTCTTTAGTTACGACTCATCCTATATGTTATTGGAAAATGGCAACATTGCCAATAAAATTCGTTCTTAATAGAAAATTTTTCAAACATGTGACCGTTTTAAATTCTGTTATTGGTAGAAATTAATCAGACTTTCTTTTTTTGTGTTTTTCTGGTACCTTCATAGAAGAAGGAAAAACGCCATTTTGGCAAAGAAATTCAATGCGTAGTTAGAAACAAATGAAAATTTGGAAAAGGTTTCCTTAAAAATTTGATTGAATTTTTCAAGTAAAATTTTAACACAGCCTGTTGCTGGATTTAATCTTTTCCATATAAATAAATCCTGTTGGGATTTCGAATTTGAGTTCGGCTTTAATTTTTTTGTTTCTACTACACCTTAGCTTCGGTCAAGAGGTAAGCTACTAACTTTCTTTTCTTATTTACTAGACATAACTTTGAAATGCATGTGTGCATGTTTTGAAATTTTAATACAGCATAAAGATCATATTTTATAAAAATTTGGGTATTGATTTAAATTCTAACACAGTTGCCCTATATAGGTTTTTTTTTTGGTCCTTTACACATTTACTCAAGAGTAACATATTTCGTGCTTCCATAAGAAATAGTTAAATCGTTTCTGACCGCACAATTGGATACCATTCGTGGGTCTTCGAACCTGAATGGAAACAGTTTACGATTACTCCTTCTCCTAGTATCTTCCGCATTAACTGAAGAAATATACGTTACACCTACGACTAGTTTCGGATAAGTATTTTTGTTACACGCATACAAAATTTTACCTACGGTGAGTGATTTTTGTTAGCTTTTCTACATAACGAGGCTCTCGTTACCTGTGCATTACTGAAATTTTTATAACAATTACATTACTGTGCTTGCTACATTGTATTAGTGTGTCTCCGCAATTATCCGATCCCTAAAATTAATGCTTATACTTTACTGTTCAACATTTCCTTAGTAATCGTTAGAGATTAGACATTTGTAGATAATTTGGGTTATTTCAAAGTTTTTCATATACTTACATTTAACTTTGCAGTAGAATTTGTATTTTAGCTATCAATTTCTAACTTTTCTTATGTACTAGCTTTATTTTGATATCAAACCGTAGTTGTTCAACCGTTAGAACTATCTGTGTATACTGTACAAGCAATCAGCCGTTTAGCTGACGGAACGCTACCATTTGAGTTAAATTTACACTGTGTATCTAAAATTATGCTAACTGCTGGGGTTGTATAAAAAGTTATTTATTTCAATTACTGTGTAAATTAAATTGCATATTTATTTATGATCATTGGGGTTGTATAAAATTTGTTACTTTTCACTGATTACAATTTAATAGTTGTTTATTACAAAACTGTTTGAATTAGGGTTTACTCATTTTAATTTTTGTTTTGTAGCCATATGCTTACTAATGAATGTGTCAATCTGTGTTGCACATTTCTTAAATTCTTGCACTGTAATTGCCAAATCTGTAATGAACTTAGCCTTTCGGAATTTTCTAAACGCTTCATGCTTACTTTGTCTGTAATGCTCATAGTAACTACATTGTAATTTTTTCCTTACATAAGGTAAACAACAGGGTAGACATCTAGTGATAATTTTCGCTCTATATTTGGGGTTTATTTGCGTCCGGTTGATTGGAAACTGATAGATTAGTCCGACAGAGTGCTCTTCGTGGAATATCGGTGTACAAGTATTCAATTTCGGATAATTATATACATGTTTGGGTATTCTTTTTTTTAGGGTCAACGCTAGATGCCGGACTGTATTGTGTCTGCTTATGTAAATTTTAAGTATAATTCATAGTTTTTTTAGATTTGGTTGAAAGGTAAGTTGATTACTGGTGGTTTAGTATTTGGAATATTTCCTGAAAGAATTGTATTTATGTCTGCGAGTTGGCGCTCCATAATTTTTTGTTAGATACTTATGAACATTTAATTATTATTATAAAAATTTATGCTATTTTACAGTGGGTATATTAAATAAGTGGTGTTAAACGATCGTAAGGTGTTTTGTTAATCCTGTGATCTACGATCAACTTCCTAGCCAGTCCTTTGTCAGTGAGGACTTAGTTCACCATTTTATTTTAGTTGTCTCTTTTGTCCTGTGTGGCCGTAGCCCTTTTCTTGATAGAGGGGCGATATAAAATTAAATCAAGTGGTGCCCTTTTTAAATTTTATGTATATCTACTCTCCTGCCAAAACGCCCATGCATCCAAGTGCTTAACAGACCGACTGAGCTCCCGGCTAATTCCTTAATCTATGTTAAAGCACTTTAGCCACAATTTCTACGATAATCCCTTTGTGCACGTAACTATCTTCACGTTTTGAGGGTCCCTGAATTCATTTTGGCATGCCGTCTGTGTATGTTTGGGTATGTGTGCGTGCGCGTGTGTGCGTGCTTGCGAGTGTATGTGTGTGGTTATGAGCGTGCGTGTTGGTGTGGGTGTGGGTGTAGCTGTGGGTGTAGGTGTGGGTGCGGGTGTAAGTGTGGGCATGTACGTGGGTGTTGGGGCTGATGTGGGCGTGGGCGTGGGTGTGTGTGGGTGTGGGTGCGTGCGTGCGCGAGTGTGTGTGTGTGTATGTAAACACGGTAGAGGTCATACTGTTTAAGTTGGAATTATGAAATTTAGCATACAGCTATTATTGCGAAATCGTAGATCCGTATCAACTTTAAGGAGATATAGGGGTACCGGAAGTAATCTGCACAGTTTTTAAATTTTTTCAAGTAAACTAGTCGTAAAAATGGAGCTATCAATTTGTAATTTCTTACACGCATGAAAGGCACTGAAAAACTATTAGATATCAGATTTGAAGCTGTTTAGGACACCAGATATGGTATCTAATAAGAAATTATTCTTACATAAAAAGAGACTTTTAGCCAAGATTTTCGTCTGAGATACTGCAGCATCAATAAAAATCGTGAAAGACGCACATATAAGTAGTTTCAACTTGATTATCGAATAAAAAATTAACAAAAACTCTAAAAATTAAAAATCCGTAATAATTTAATAATATGATATTATACATTAAATATAGAAGGATCTTAATGGTCACATGGTAAAATGAACCGGACTGGAAATACAAGGAAGGAGAGTTCTAGTGTCATGGCAATCAGTTGGAGCAATTAATGTAGACTATATTCAAAGTATATTTTTATATTTCATTTTGTTGTTCTGTTATTGTTTATCTTGAAATTGTTCCGTGTCTGTGTTATACTGAGTTTACGATGCTTATCTTGCCGTTTTAAAAATAAACATCTCGATGTTTATATTTTTGAAAAGCTAAGGAAGAACTGCTGCTGATGGTTGCCGAGCCAACTATGATTTCCATTTCACAAACTGCACGTTTATATTATTACTTAAAAACCGCACCCCCTTGAAAAATTCTAAGCACGCCACTGAATTCTGCACTTCGCGAGATGTAAGTACCGTTAACGAAATATATCAGCATAATGGTATAAGTCCTTGAAGAAAGTGTAGAGATATCGATGTTTGGCTATAAGCCGAAAACAAAAGAAGATATTTTGTCATGAAATCCAGGTCAACAAAGTAGTACGTAACGTAAAAATTGCAAACTTCTATCTTTGATAATAACAAAGATATCTTTAAAAAACAACTGAAATAAAGAAATCGGGACACACGGTACACTCGTTTTTTTTTTCTTGCGTGTAATTTACAGTTTTACAAATGTGTAAAAATTCTGGAAATTTTATCAGTTTTATCAGTTCTGGGGCGAATTTATGAAAATTAAGTTAAAATTATTTTACCTCTAAAGTGAATATATTTTGTTTACAAAATCAAAAATTAAAAGCAAAATTGTTAATTAAAAGTAAGAAATTCTACGTTGAATGTAACGAAAGTTACTTTTATGCACAAGAAAATTAAACATAACTTTTAACCGAGATTTAATGTTGTTAAAATGTATCATGAGAAGTGAATTTAAATACCGAGTAGTTAAGAAAAAAGGTTTTGTGGAGAGGTTTGTTGTAATTTACGTTTAACGTAATTTAATGTACATTTTTCTGAATATTTTTATTGATATATATATATATATATATATATATATATATATATATATATATATATATATATATATATATATATATATATATATATATATATAATTTTCTTTGTGATTATGATTTAATATTTAAATGTGAAGGTATTTATTTTCTTAAATAGGACGAAGAAATTATAATCTTTCTTTGGCGAATTCCTTGTATCTTCATATAAGTGATAATATTTTATCTTACACTTACTGGGCATATAAATTAAACACATTTATTTTAATAATGCATTTCACAATTAGGTTTAATTTAACCTCACTTAAAATTACAATTTTTTAACTTATTTATTATTTATGCAACCACTCTCGCATAATTATTACTGTTATTTATGTAAAACCACATTTATTAACGTGAAGGAAGCCTGGTATAATTTATCTTATTCCATTCTAAACAAAATAAATAATATTGGTCAAGTGCAAGTGTACTTCTAGTTTTATTATCTCCATGTTTTTATTACTGGGGAAGCGATGGAACTATTTTTTTCCGATGATTCAACAGGTTATACATAATGGATAGTTCTTGAGGACTGTGTAAAAATTGTAGGTTAATCTCTTTATACACATCGCCAGACTAATACAAACCACCCATCTTCTCAATCTATAAAAGCGTTGTACACAATTTTCAAATTAATTTATTATTATGATAATGTAAATTTTCACCATTATTATACATAATTCAAATACGTAGCTTTTGGGTTTTTAAATGGTGTATTTTTATATTCATATTTTATGTAAATCTATTATTATGTTCGTTTACAACGTGAAGCCATTGAGGTACATAAACATCCTAATAACTTCCACAGACAGGAAGTAAATGCCCGTTTAAATAGATTCTGGTATCTTCTAATTAAAGAAAGGCATTATGGTACGTCTTAATTTTAATTTTAGCTTTTGGTATATCTAGGTTCTTTGCTGTGTTTTTTTCCTAGACCTTGAAGTAAATGATTTACCAATTATATGTTAAGTTACCTCAGCAGTATAATAATTTAAAGTACGTATTTAAAATTAAAATTAAAAATCACATTAAACGTACTATTGTGCTTTCACTGTGCACTATTGCTTTGTTAGATTTTGTTACGTGCACAAAGGGATATTCGGAGAAATTGTGGCTAAAGTGCTGTAACATAGATAAAGGAATTAGCCGGAAGCTCAGTCGGTCTGTTAAGCACTTGGATGCATGGGCGTTTTGGCAGGAAAGAAGATATACATAAAATTTAAAAAGGGCACCACTTGATTTAATTTTATATCGCCCCTCTATCAAGAAAAGGGCTACGGCCACACAGGACAAAAGAGACAACTAAAATAAAAAAGGTGAACTAAGTCCACACTGACAAAGGACTGGCTAGAAAGTTGATCGTAGACCACAGGATTAACGAAACAACTTACGATAGTTTAACAACACTTATTTAATATACCTACTGTAAAATAGCATAAATTTTATAATAATAATTAAATATTCATAAGTATCTAACATAAAAAATTATGGAGCGCCAACTCGCAGACATAAATACAATTCTTTCAGGAAATATTCCCAATACATCAATCAATATACATCAGATACAATATATCTACAAAATAAACCACCAGTAATCAACTTACCTTTCAACCCAAACTAGAAAAAAACTATGAATTATACTTAAAATTTACATAAGCAGACACAATACGGTCCGGCATCTAGCGTTGACCCTAAAAAAAAAGAATACCCAAACATGTATATAATTATCCGAAATTGAATACTTGTACACCGATATTCCACGAAGAGCTCTCCGTCGGACTAATCTATCAGTTTCCAATCAACCGGACGCAAATAAACCCCAAATATAGAGCGAAAATTGTAACTAGATGTCTACCCTGTTGTTTACCTTATGTAAGAAAAAAACTTATTCAATGTAGTTACTATGAGCATTACAGACAAAGTAAGCATGAAGCGTTTAGAAAATTCAGAAAGGTTAAGTTTATTACAGATTTGGCAATCACAATGCAAGAAGTTAATAAAGGCGCAACACCGATTGACACATTCATTAGTAAGCATATGGCTACAAAACAAAAATTAACATGAGTAAACCCTAATTCAAACAGTTTTGTAATAAACAACTATTAAATTGTAATCAGTGAAAAGTAACAAATTTTATACAACCCCAATGATCATAAATAAATATGCAATTTGATTTACACAGTAATTGAAATAAAAAACTTTTTATACAACCCCAGCAGTTAGCATAATTTAAGAGACACCTTGTACATTTCGACTCAATAGTAGCGTTCCGTCAGCTAAACAGTAGTTCGCGCATACAGTAGACACATATAGTTCTAACGGTTGAACAAACTACGGTTTGATATGAAAATAAAACTAGTACATAAGAAAAGTTAGAAATTGATAGATAAAATACAAATTCTACTGCAAAGTTAAATGTAAGTCTGAGGAACGTTGAAATAACCCAAATTATCTTTTACAGGTACAAATGTCTAATCTTACTCTGACGATTACTAAGGAAATGAACAGTAATGTATAAGCATTAATTTTAGGAATAGGATAATTGCGGAGACACACTAATACAATGTAGCCAGCACAGTAATGTAATTGTTATAAGAATTTCAGTAATGTACAGGTAACGAGAGCCTCGTTATGTAGAAAAGCTAACAAAAGTCACTCACCGTAGGTAAAATTTTGTATGCGTGTAACAAAATACTTATCCGAAACTAGTCGTAGGTGTAACGTATATTTCTTCAGTTAATTCGGAAGATACTAGGAGAAGGAGTAATCGTAAACTGTTTCCATTCAGGTTCGAAGAACCATAACTAATATTTCACACCTCGGACGAATGGTATCCAATTGTGCTGTCAGAAACGGTTTAACTATCTCTTATGGAAGCACGAAAGATGTTAATCTTGAGTAAAAGTGTAAAGGACCAAAAAAAAACCTCTTGACCGAAGATAAGGTGTAGTAGAAACAAAAAATTAAAGCCGAACTCAAATTCGAAACCCCAACAGGATTAAACAGCAACAGGCTGTTTTAAAATTTTACTTGAAAAATTCAATCAAATTTTTAAGGAAACCTTTTCCAAATTTTCATTTGCTTCTAACTACGCATTAAATTTCTTTGCCAAAATGGCGTTCTTCCTTCTTCTATCAAGGTACCAGAAAAACACCAAAAAAGAAAGAAGATTAATTTCTACCAATACTCGAATTTTAAAACGGTCACATGTTTGAAAAACCTCATAGTTTGATTAAAAAAATTTTAAATTTGTTGTTTGATTATGGTATTTTCACTGTTAGCCTTCGACCGTTGGAGGGCATTCTGATTTGTCATCTTCAGGGCAGTTTATTAAGAATCTAGTATATACTGTACTAAAATTAGATTACATATTTGGGTTTATACGTTTATCAAACTGTCATTATTAATAGCAAGCTTATGTTTGCGTTTTCATCTTTTTCATATTTTACTAATCTGTTCTAACATCTCGAGCAATTCTTATAGTGTATAACATTACTAGCAAGGTAAAGAGGGTTTTACTGGCGGACAGAAGGATAACTGGCGCGCCTTCTGGAGCCAGTAAAACCCCTTACCTTGCGTGTATTGTTATATATTTTATTTGTTACTCATTTGTAAAAAAAATGCAAATATATTAATTAATTAATTACAAAAAAATTCTCAATAATTTGTCGTAAGCTTTGGAAACATTACCGTGACTACGTATGTTGTTTATTTTATTGTTTTTTGTTGTTTTGGAAACAATTATTAAGGAAGTCACCAGCTTATTGCCAGAAAAATCATCCACAAGCTTCGAGCCTGAATATAGCGATTTCAAAAATTGGCAGAAGAAAAATGGTGTGATTGGGGTCACAGAAACTTACATGAATCAACTGTCTGTTAGATTCAGACCTAATTCATTATGGGCAAAATGGTTTATGGTCAAAAGTTGCTTAAAAATCAAGGAAAATGTTTCAGTTCGCAGGTTTGTATTTTTGGAAAATAATGAATAAATGTGACGTTTGTTGACGTTTGTAGGTTTCAAAAGGACATTGCGTTTCTCAAACGAAAGAATGAACTTTATACCCCAAAAAAAGTAAAGGTTTTAACTAAAGAAGAGGTTGAACGATTTTTTTTTTAACTGACAGTTAACTTGTAAAGATTTCACGAGTTAGTAACTTGTTAAAATAAACTTTCTTGATTGATACCGTGTTTTGGTAAATTGATGTTTACAAATGAGTAACAAATAAAAGCTATTACCACTTACTGAGGACGATAACTGTAATTGTTATCGACACGTATAGATTTATATAAAATATAAATGTAAAAATACACCATTTAAAAACCTAAAAACTAAGTATTTGAATTAAGTTTATTATTCTTATTTATTTTATTTTTATTCATTTGAATGCCTTTACTTTATAGTTGGCGATGTTTAACCAAAGGCTACTCCACACTTAATCCACTATACACTTACAAAATGTCCATGCCCGTGGTATGTGGAGCCAGTTAATTAACCCACTGTTTACCTCTATAGTATCGTAGCATTCTTGACCATAATCATCGGCTAGGTAGAGTTAAAAATGACGAATACCAGGCGAAAGAAAAAATGTATGAGAAAAATATAGAAAAACATAAATCCTGTGGATTTACTGATGGGGAAACATTGTAACTCCTTTATTTTTTAGAAAAATGTTATTTATCAATGGAGGAACATTTTCCAACACACATGAACTAAGCATAAATTTGGTTTTTCTAAAATTGTTGTAGCAAATAGTATTCTGTTCTCAAAAATTGTTTAGAGATGTAAGTCAACCTTATTGATAACACAATTTGACTATTTACCTATATAACAAACTATTTAATTACACTACGTTTTCTACATTTACACTTACCTAATGCAAAAATCGGCTTATATTCTTCAACAAGTGTTAAATATGTTACCTGAAGAAGAGAATACTTCATAGATATGTGGAATTTTACTTCTAAACTTATTGATACACAAATATCATTTACCTACATAACGTGGTATAGTCTAACGACGTTTCGAACGCTCTTCTATATCAAATTATGATCTCTGATAAAATTCTTAGTTGATTTACCTTATTTCTTCTACCACGAAACTTACACTGCTGCTTACCGCAATTTAATTACAGTTTTTTTGCATTGTCTTTTTAACACATCACTCATTCATTATATCTGTTCATACTACTTTTATGTATAGTGACAAGTTTTGTCATGTGTCTATGATTTTGTCAAGATTTACCGATAATTTTCGAATTATAAATTATTTGTTGGTACCGAACACCTTAAATGTGGTATAGCTTCTCGTAATTGGAAGTAATAACGAATTAATGATTGGATAGGTTTTTCTATTGTAACGTTTTCTTTTGTAGTTTGCGTATTTAAAAGGTTTATGATTTTTGTGTATTTTCTAAAAACAGAAAGGAAGCTTTTGTTGTTGATCGAAGTAAAATGAAAGTTTAAGTGATTTACATTTTGGTATCGATGTTAAGGAAAACCCGTTTACTAGAGTGCGGGGAAAACATTCGTTAGTGCCTTTGTAAATAGGGATAGTATTGTATAAATAAGTGTTTTCGTATTTTAAATTTGAGAAATTTAGTTTAAATCACGTTGAGATTGCACCAAATAAAATTAAATTAAAGAACGTATTCAAAGGATTACATTGTAAGGTACATCTTTTGCAAAAGTTTAAGTTAGCCGCCAGTTCGGCACCCTTACGGTTACAAACAAACTTTAAATATGTAGCATTAAAGGCTAGTTTGCTTGAAAATTCCAAGTAACCACATATCGAATTACTTAGATAAGGTTTGGAGTAGAAGCAGGCTCTGCTTACAGTGCAATCTCGCAGGATTATTTTCGAGCTTAGATTCACAAATGTGCGTAGGTAGAAAATTCAAGCTTTTTGGCTAATTAGAGTGGAAGGGGTTTAAAAACTAATATGGCCGCAAGTGAAATTATTAATGGTGGTTGTATAGGCGTAGAAGCGCGCAGTTTATCGTCACGGTGGCGTAGTTTACCGCGAAACGACGTTGAATCAGGTCCGTGTGGAAGGAACTATCGTTATAGGGTGTTCGCCCCCTCGCAATCCAAAAAGGGATCATATAATTGTTTAACTCTCACGAGACCATTTTGTCGTTACATGCAGTGGCCCTTAGGGATATGTCGAGATCCAGAACGGCGTGGAGTGCTTAAAGTACCAGATGCTCTCGCCATTCTCTGGAGAAGGTTTCGCTTTTATTTTGCGGAAAAATACAACGTTCGTTTCAAGGTTTCAAACAATAATATGACATAATAAAACACTTATCTTTTTTGGATTTTCTTAATTTTAAATTATACAATCTAAACATTTCGTTAACACTTACAGTTATCTTCGTGAGTAGTAACATCTGTTAAAATTGTTAAAGATTTTAACAGATATTACTACTGACGAGGATAACTGTAAGTGTTATCGAAACGTTTAGATTGTATAATTTAAAATACACCATTAAAAAAAAATACAAAGTATTAAGTATTTCAAACATTAAGTTCACAGTTCGCCGAAAATCAGATAACCTGCTAATAAATAAATAAAGCTTTTCGTAATTTAAAAATATTAAGAATTATAAATTGTACATTATTAGAGTAAAGGTAATAAGTAACGCGCTGTAAATAATCGAGCTTGTGGTGTATAGTTAACAAGAATAAAATTAAGTGAACGAATTTCGTGTTAGTGTAAATATTAGCGATCAATTGAGATTCGACCCAAAACGCAAGCAGCAAAAGGAAGCATTCGCCAGCTGTATGATACTAGGAATAGCAAGCGTCGCCCCAGCATCAACCGTATCATCGTCCATTCCAGATTCTTCGTAGCAAAAAGGGCCTCTCCAATTTAGGTAACATTTTTGTGTTTTTATTATGGTGGTTGACAAAATTAAATAAATTCTTGTTTGTATTCCACTATTACGTTATTTATATGTAAAACGAATGTATGAACGCACTGTTTTTTAGGGATTCACTTTTGAATATTTTATCGTTTAAAGTTTGACTATTCATTCCTTCAGAGAATTATCTAAAGTTATTGGAGTGTTCCATATTAGTTATTTTGGTATATCGAAACTACAGCAAGTTTAGTAGAAGGCCAATTTAGAAAAGCTACTTAATGCAACTCGCATAGTAAGCTATATTGTATTCGATTTTTCTTGTCTTATTCTTTATTTTACTTACATTATACTTATTTAGGTTAATGGACTTGTATTTTTATTAATGTGAACCTATGAATTACACAGCATCTGATTACGCGCAAATTTCATGTTTAGTATCTAATTTGCTCATTGAATTAACGTCAGTATATGGAGTTTAATTGAACTGAAACAATTACGGCCGAAAGCTTTTCAAGTGATTATTTAACTATAACCTACATTTTTAGACCGAGGAATTATTTTTCTCTTTGTTTGATGAAGTGAAATTATTTTACATATTGAGTTTTTTTGGATTAACGTAATGTCACTAGAAATTAGTGTTTGATTATCTAAGAAGTGATTGATTTTTGTGGCACGCTATTATTTTAGTTAAGCTCTGGCGCCCGTTTCCGGTTTTATGATGACTTCAACCCCTATATTGACTTGGTATGGTAAACTATCCAATTATGTGCAAAATTTAGTACATCTTACCCACCCCAACCGCTAGCTAATCGTGCAAAAGCCAATTTTATCTCTTATTTCGTTTTACTGTCAGTTTATACGGTAACAGTTTATTGCCTACTTTATAGCTATATTTGTAACCTAAATTTTAGTTATTTGTATAACGATGAAACCTATATGTACAGGTTAAATGTCATTAATTTTGATGGTGATAGAACAGCCAGAAAAAAGTAGGTTTTCATAAGAAAACTTTCTCCAAAATATTTCCTTACAAGATACAAGGTGTCAAAGTTGCAAAAAAACTAGTTTTCTCATCATTACTTTTAAACCACTCGATAGCTTTCCATGAAATTTCTCACACAGACTAATGTAATACAGTTCTAAGAAATGATTAAAATCATTTAAAAAAATTCTCCAGTGACGTAGATACTGGGGGCCGACCCCTTCTGTCCTCCCAATCTTCCGCGCCACTGGATACAAAGAAAATTCGATTTTTGGATTCTCTGTTTAATTTAGAAAAAAAACTACCCATGTAAATTTTTAACAACTAAAGTGTTGCAAGTAGGCCGAAACTTATGACTGAACTACCAAGAAAATACGATATGAGAGGCCAAAATTTTTTTAAACAGTTTATTACTTACTAGACATAATGTACACCACAGATACAAAAAAAGCAAATAAACAAATAGTTACACTAATAAGTTCTCAAAATGGAATCCACCAACCTCAATGCATTTTTGAACTCTTTTGGCCACGGAATTAATTGCCACTAAGACTTTAGGACGATTTTACTTCAGTTGACGGCACGTTGAATACGTTGCATCAGCTCTTCTCGTGTTTCTATTGTTGTCTCGTAAACAATGCCTTTAAAGTATCCCCACACATGAAAATCCAAAGGCGTAATATCTGGTGATCTTGGAGGCCACGCTACTAGCCCCCTTCCAACTTCTTCAATTCCTCCCTTAACCAAGGCTGATACATGTTTCCAAACATGTTTACCATACGTGATAGATGTGACCGACAAGATAGGGCAACTAATGAAATTACACAACATTGAGACATCTTTACCACCAACCAGAACATGGACAACGGAATCCGAAGACGAAAATTCAACTTGAGGAGGAAGAAGATTGTGAAGTACCATGTCGAGAGTGCATAAAAAGCTACATAAGACAAACCAATCAACGCATCAACGTACGCAGAGAAAAACATCATAACGCGGCACTGAAGAATCTGGCAACCTCTTCACTTGCCCAAAATGTACAGGAGAGCACACAAAATAGACGTTGATAACGTCAAGATGCTACCGAACATCCAAAATAAACACTGAAAAATGCCTGTCATGTCTTCTAAACTTGCCCTTTTATAGATACCCACGTCACGTCATTAAATATCTTCCTGCTAAATTAAAACCAACCACTCTTAAGGGGTTGAAATATAACCTAACTTTGCCGGAAGAAAATCAGAAACGGTACCAACGCAAACGATAATTCTTCAATCTACGCCATCTTGAGAAAAATGTATCTCTCTGAAACAATACAATATTTAAAACTTACTTAACTTTCTATGTAAGGCAAGTACATACGTATTCATTCTACACTTTATTATAATACCAAGCTGAAAATTGGAACACATCCACTTCGGAGGAAGCTCAATACTCTCAGTTTATGAGCCATACTGCATATTGTAGAGGGCGCTGTCGACAGATTTTTTTCGTATGTTTCTGTCATATTTTTCTTATGATCAACATTTTCGTTTCTACGGGTAGAGTTTTTGACGGAGAAATTAATTTTACATAAAAAAGCTGTACTTGTTTCATATCCACAGAATGTACCGTTTTCAAGAAAAACGCACCTAAACATTTTAATTCACTAATTTAAAGCTTTTCACGAAATACTATTGTATCACGTTACCAATTGTCACACTAATATTAATGCATTTGTTACATTATTTGCAAATTGTAGTCTGTCAGTTATTTTGTATTAAACTATTTTATTGTTGTTCTACTGAGTTATTATCGAGTTTATTGTTGTTTCGTTCATTTTTCTTGTTCCCTCTCTGAATACCCTTTCTTGTTTTATTGTAAAATGCCCAATTACAATGTATTTTCTAACTTTGAGATGGCCGATATGGTTGCGACTTACTGCCAAGAACAATTTGATGGAGAAACTGCAGCAAGAAGGTATAATGAATTGTACCCAAATGGTCGCCAACCCAACAGAAAATTATTTCAAATTACCATGCTGGACGTCCAACTTCTCTACCCGTTTGGGAGGAAGAAGATATTTTATGTCGAGTTGAAGAAAATCCTATAATCAGTATTCGGCAGTTATCTGCAATTACAGTTTTACCCCGGGCGTCCATACATAGAGTTCTTCGTGGCCAACTTCTACATCCGTATCACCATTTAAATGAACAGGAGTTACTGCTGACTAAATTTCCCACTAAGATTGAATTTTTGTCAGTGGTTGAGTAATAAACAAAATAATGACCCGACATTTTTTAATCGTGTGCTCTTTACTGATGAGGAAAACTTTACCCGTCAAGGCATAATCAATACCCGCAATTCTCAAACATGGAGTGAAGACAATCCCCGTATAGCTAGAATGAAGCATTTTCAGCACGAATTTTCAATTAACGTATGTTGTGGAATTGTCGGGGATTCTGTAATACGACCATGTGAACTTTCTACTCGGTTGAATGCAGAATCATACCTTAACTGTTTGGAAAATACTTTCTAACGTGCAAAAATCGATATAGGATCGATTGTATTATTTTATCCGATTACTGTTTCTAAAAGCTACCTTAAATAAGTATCTGCGACTTAAACATTTATTAATATGCTTTAAGCTTACTAGTTTCTATTTTCTGTACTAAATGATTTAAAATTTCTGTATTTACAGCATTTACTAATGAGTATAATGGATGAAATGGTATTAAAATCATTCCAGTATTTTAGTTAAGTTCTACTTCACATACAATTTTCTTTTAGGACGTGTACGCGATGACGTTATACGAAAATTATTTCTCACTCGTATCTACTTCTGTATTTTAAGTTTACTCGTTTTTACAAAATTTGACTTCAATTAATACCTATAGCGCTATCTCTGAGATGAACGTCGGTTCTGGTTATTTTCAAAATTCTTACATTTTATAGGTACGTGTCACTTTGCTAAATCATCACTAGATGTTGATACCATTACATAACTGCATCTTACTTATCATGCTTTATTTTGAAAACAAACAATATACATTTAAAGGTAGTAACAATGATGTGAAAGGAGTAGTTTTCAAGTTGTAAAATTGTTTCTTGAGGCGTTGGCTTTCTTTTCAAAATCGCCATTGTTGTAGAAGGGTGGGAAGTTTCTAGAAAATCTTCTTGTTTCTATTTACTAGATGTTAATCATCATTTTTGTGGGAAATTTTCACTATATAATATCGCTTTGTTGTATACAAGTGATATAATCGCTATTTAAGGCGGATATAATGGAAATATTTCACTACACATACACATTTTGGTAAGCCGTATTAGATCTTGTTAACCTCGTTATAATTAGAACTTCTCTTTCAGGTTTCACACACAAAAGTATTTCACATTACTTCTTCAGTATAACAAATTGTTTAAGACATTGAATCTACCGCTCGTATTCGATCTCAGAGGTAGCACCTTATCACTGAATAAACATCGTTTTCATTCTTTACTTCCGTTTCAGCAACTAACTTGGGTTTCCATAAACCTACGTTTCCATATATTTAAGTTTCCATTTATTGAAGCGTCCCATATAACTTTACCGTTACGATTACATCCAAGTTGATTTGGTTGTCTTGATTGATGTGAGAAGAGTATCCGTTCTGTATCTCTTTGGGTTATTGCTTGGATTGTGTTGCTGATAAACTACGATGAGCTGTAGCTCACATACTGGAGACTGCTTGTTCGTTGCTTGGCTGCTTTGAAAAACGCAACCACAGGTCAGCTCTTTCCTTTTTCTTGCATGTATAAATAAATTGCTTTCTACAACGAAAAGCTAACAAGTATTTGACAAACATCTTACCTCTGAATAAGACTCGTACTTTAATTGCCTTCAGCAGGTTACGATTTCCTACAAGGAAATTAAATATATTTATATTAGTTATATCAACAAGTATTCGTTAAACATATTTACTTGTAGTGTAAGTTCGGTGTCAGTTGGACACCCGCCTGTAGCTAATTTTAATACCACTTCTCTCACGTAGAATTGCTATATCTTCATTAACCATCCTTTAATATTTCACGCACAATCAACAGTCAAAATTTTGAATAACTTTTATTAAAGTAGGATTTATATACCACACTCATGAATGTATAACTTCCATTTTGAATAATTACTTTTGTACTACTGGTTCTGTGGTCGTGCGCAGTAGCATTGCTGCAACTGTTATCTACACCAGATGTAATACTGAATCTGTTAACTGTTGGGGCGAGATTTCGTGCTAGTTTAAATTACTTGGTAGCTCAAATATATAATATTCTTTTCTTGACTCAAATATGGATAAGCTTGTTCGGACCAATTTCTGTTTCTAATTTTAAATTACTTAATTACTATTTTTGTTTGTTTCTTGAAATAAAATTGACACTGAGCAAGCTTTTTCAATTGTATATGTAACTTAATTCAAGAGGGGTTTGTATTCAGTTTTGTTAGACGAAAGGCAAGCTGAATTATTTAATTATTTCTTTCTTATAAGTAACTGATTTAATAAGTTTATTAAATTGGCCTTTTCTGGCTAAGCTACGTAAGATCTTACGTTGGCCGGAAGGGGTATTGTTTGTTTTGGTATTTTAAACTATAAATTACTGTGGGCGTAAATGCAAGCATACGATTTGTCTCGTAAACTTATTTTAATTTATATTTTATTTTCTTTTGGTGTGAATTGTGGGAATAACGTACATACTGTATATAATTTATTTCGTTTATTATTAATGTTTATATAGCTAGACAATAATATTTGACTTATTCCCCCCTTTGAAGGGAATTCCAGGAAGGACATAAATTTACGTTTATTGAGGTAATTGTTCACTTACTTATTATTCCTATTACTTATTCCCTGTTTCAAGTTTTACAGGCTCTCCCTTTCTCAAGGAATAAGAACCCATTTTCTGTTCCTTCTTTCGTTAAAGCTTGTTGCGCCTATACCGGTTCTTTCCTCTCCAACCAAATTCTCATTCCAACTACATTATCGGTACCTCCAAAACAACCATGCAATCCGAGTGCTCTGCGGTTTTCGGGCCGTTTGATTGAGTTTTAGCCGAGCTCACTCATTGCTCCTGTTCATTATTCTCGAAATGTGCAAAGTTATTTAAATTACCACTTTAGACAACGATGGATTGGACGTGGGGATGATCATCCCTGGCCACCACGATGTCCAGATCTCAATCCGTTAAATTTTTTCTTATCGGGTCATATGAAATCCATTGTTTACAATCAAACGGCAATAGAATGGAATTGTCAAGAAAAATTCGAGAAGCTGGAAATAAGATTAGAAATAATGCTGTCATTCTTCCGTGTTAGACAAAATTTAGCTAAACGTTGCCAAAGTTACATTGAAGCTAATGGCGTTCATTTTGAGAATCCTTTGTAAATAGCCAATAAAATCTAATACCTACTTAATTCAATTTAATTTTTATTATAAAGTGCATTAATATTAGCGTGACAAGTGGTAACTTGATACAATCGTATTTCGTGAAAAGCTTTAAATTGGTGCATTAAAACGTTTAGGTGCGTTTTTCTTGAAAACGGTACATTTTGTGGATAAGAAACAAATACACCTTTTTGTGTATAATTAGGTTCTACATCATAAACTTTACTCGCAGAAACGAAACTGTTGATCATAAGAAAAATATAACGGAAACATACGAAAAAAAATTTGTCGATAGCGCCCTCTAAAATATGCAGTATGACTCATAAACTGAGAATATTCAGCTTCCTGCGAAGCGGATGTGTTCCAATTTTTAGCTTGATACGTCATGTCATTCCTGAAATATACCCAGTGTTAAAAGTATTTTTATCACTTTAAAGAGCAGTACCTTCTTCAGGAAGCATATTTGTACTAAAGTATGTTTGGTTTAATCGAACCCATTTGGCCTAAGGAAGTTGTACCTAAACAGTGTCTCTGGACTTATGGGACACAATTTATATACTACGATGCATTATAACGTTGACTTTGATCCTTCAATGTGTATAAAAATTATAATACATCCTAACCAGGAAGGTACACATAGTTTAAGTTTAAATCAAGTGTGACTTGGCTCCGTGATAGCGCAATTGGAATAGCCCTACTCTAGCAAACTAGATGTGGGTTCAAGTCCCACTCGAGTTAATCTTGAAAATATAATTTTACAAATAAATACAATTAATACATATAAAGTACGTAGTGGTATGCGCCAATTTATGTTCTAAAATTTAGTATCGCAGTTGGAACATTGTTTGAGTACTGCCACGTTGGGGATAGAACATTAAAAATGTAGAGTTGGTTGTGCGTTGAGTTGGATATTATTTGTGTTACACAACGTTTCCAAAAGTTTAAATATAATGTTTAAACAGATATAACCGTTGTGCTAAGTGAAAATTGTGTACAAATCCTCGTGATAGTAAAGGAACCTTTTGAAGTGATCCTTTATCAGTAAGTAAAGACTTTGGATATCGTAAATTAAAATTAACTCGCATTAAATACTGTGACTGCTGCAGTGAATCCATGTGCGTTTGTTAACGACGTTAAACCAGTTAAATATATAGAAAACTAAAAATTTGGTCACGAAGTGTGTTAAAATATTGAATTTTTTGACGAACATTTAAGAAGGCATACAGTAAACTATTTGCTTAATTCATATAAGTGGTGACATTCAAAGGCACATTGTGTGCGAGTGTGTACAGCTTCAAGGATTAACCAATATAGCTTAACCTCGTTAAGCTAGGATACTTCCTTTAAAGTTGTAGGAGGTTATTGAGTAAGCCCAATCTGTATACTGTTGTGTAGTGAAAGTTTGATTATCCTAAAAAACGGCCACTGCTAGTATTGTAATTTTAATTAGGCTATAAGGACAACTAATTTCAATAATCAGTACATTTTTTTTTGTGTTGGTAGGTTAAGACTAACTAGTAGGGAAATACTTTTTGTTGTTTTTCTGTTGCTTCATTGCGGAAGTCAACGACATGTACAGGGTTAGTCAAACCTCCGTCGTAGTCCAATATCTTATTTATACTAAGAGATAGGTACCAAAAAATTTTAAAAAGATAGAAGTTGAAGACTAGTCAGGAGCATATTTTAAAAACATTTTTGAATATACAGGGTCATTCATATTGAATGGGTGAACCAAACTTACTTTTTTCTAATGGAATAGGCTGTATATTATTTTGAAATTAAACATGACCATTCCTCCAATATACGGTTTTACTATGTTATACGTGGTATTTTAGGAGTTAGGGCCAATTTTAAGTAAAAATCGTGCCGTATTCGAGAACTTGTAGCCTCCAAACTTAACACTCTGTACATTTTTTCATCCATCGGTGGAGAGATTCATCCCCTTCAACTTCTGGAAAACTAAAGAAAAGATTTCTTACCTATTCTAAGCAAAATTAATTATTTTTTAAATTAAAAACCTAGTCGCCTGGCATAAATGACGTTCTCCTATCAATATTTGACATTTACTTTTTAATATTTACATGCTGTTAAAAGATTATTTTTTTAACAATGAATTTCGCCAAAGATGCATTAATTTATATGGTTTTGATTCTTGGAGAGTCTGAAAAGAACTGCTTATTACCAAAAAGAATTTATGGTGCAAGATATCCAGATATACGATGTCCTGATAAGAAAAGTTTTAATAAATTACTTGAGAGATTTTTGGAAACTGAAAATGTTGAGTATAAGCCGCCAGAAATTCACAAACGTGCGCTTAATGCTAATAACCGCTTAACTGTTGCTTTGGCCGTTACAGAGAATCCGCACGTGAGTCAACATGAACTATCAGAAATAGTAAGTATTAGCCAAAGTTCTGCAGGAAGATGCCTACGCCAACATCATTTTCATCCGTACCGGTTACAACTGCACCAATAGTTACGAGAAGCTGATTTTGCTAATAGAATGAACTATTCTAATTGGTCAGTTAGAAAACTACAGCAGAAAATCCTCACTTAATAATGCCAACAAATTTTCAAGAAAGATGGAGTTTGAATGTTTGGGAGATCAGGTTATTGGACCCCGTTTATTTGAAGCTCATTTAAATGCACAAATGTATGTTAATTTCTTACGAAACGATCTTCCTGTTCTACTGGAAAATGTCCCTCGGAATATCAGGCAAGCAATGTGGTACCAACACGACGGGGCAGGTGTCCATTATTCAAGGGAGGCTATTAATATATTGAACGAAATATTTCCTAATAGATGGGTTGGTAGGAATGGTCCTGTTGGGTAGCCTGTACGATCGCCTGATTTGACAAAACCTGATTATTTTTTGTGGGGTTATGTTCATGACAAGGTTTACCAAATAGCTCATACAACAGTTGAAAATATGAGAGAGAAAATAACAGAAGCTTTTAGATCCATTACACTCAATATGCACAGAAACGTTTCACGAAGCTTCAACGAAAGAATAGAACTGTGCATCAAAGAGAACGGTCGACATTTTGAACAACTTTTATAACATTCAAGTTTACATTTAATGTGTCTCATAAATTAGTTGCTTTCATTTTCAATTAGTGTTTGTTTCTTGAATAAAAAAATGTTCTAGAAGTTTTGTAGTTTTATAGAATTGGGCGATGCTGAGTGTAGCCCATGTAAAAGGTAAAGTTGAAGGGGATGAATCTCTCCATCGATAGATGAAAAAATGTACAGGGTGTTAAGTTTGGAGGCTACAAGTTCTTGAATACGGCACGGTTTTTAATTAAAATTGGCCCTAACTCCTAACATACCCCGTATATCATAGTAAAACCGTATATTGGAGTAATGGTCAGTTTAAGCTCTGTTCAACTTCAAAATAATATACAGGGTGTTTCATTTAAGAAAACTATAACAATGACGTGTTGAGTTATGGACCATAATGTCTAAAAAAATAAGCTTTTCCAAAAAACACTGTTTTGGGTAAAAACTAGACCATATTTGAAAACTCATACAAATTAAAAATATGCTAAGTTTGGGAGGCTATGAGTTCTCGAATACGGTACAATTTTTACTTAAAATTGGCCCTAACTCCTAAATACCCCCTATAACATAGTAAAACCGTATATTGGAGTAATGGTCAAGTTAAGGCATGTTCAATTTCAAAATAATATACAGGGTATATTCAGTTAGAAAAAAAGTAAGTTTGGTTCACCCATTCAATATGGATGACCCTATATATTAAAAAATATTTTTAAAATATGCTCCTGACTAGTCTTCAACTTTTATCTTTATAAAATTTTTTAGTATGTCTTAGTATAAATAAGATATTGAACTACGACGGAGGTTTGACTAACCCTGTATATTTATATTAAAAACTCATTTTAATATACATAATTATTGAACTATTTTTTTGATTTGGGTTTTAGTAATAATAATATTATCTTGACAATCAAAGTAAGAAGTCAATTTGTGTTACAAATTAATAGTGCTTAATTAGATTTCTTTAGTTTGCTTTTTATGTGTAAAGTTACGCAAAAGATCCCAAAGGTTCATTGTAATAAATCTTCTGAAAATGTGTTAACAGTAATTTTATAATCAAAACCTAATAGTGTTTGACCGTTTTCTTTAAGTACAGGCATCAGAGGTATTTCAAACTGAAATTTTCTAGTACAAAAATCACGTTAATTCATCTACCTTTTTGTTAATCTTTTCTTTTAATAAAAAAGGCACTGGTTTCGGTTTGCAAAGTATAGGTCAAGCTGTTAGTACTACTTTTTTTGTGAAAATGTAAACTTTTACCATTATCACACATAATTCAAAGACATAGCTTTTGGGTTTTCAATCCTGTATATTTTTATATTTATATTCCTCAGTAGTTGTAGTAGTTCATGAATTGCTTAAGGTATGTAAATAAATGTATGAAGTATGAAAACGATGGAATTAAACTGCCTTCAAGATGAGGAATCAGAGCACCCTCTAACGGTCGAAGGCAAACAGGGAAAAGTGTCATAGTCAAAGAGTAAATTTAACAAAATTTAATCAAATTATGATGTAAGTGTTTTGAAAAACTTTAATTTCAAATTGATAAAAATATTCACAAACAGAAACTTGACATACCGATCAAAGATCTAGTCAAATCTAACAAAGAAAGAGTTTTTCTTTAACAACTATAATTGCTATTTTACCGTCGAAATTGTTTAATCAACTACGTGTGTTAAATTATTATAGTAGCCTTTTAGTCTTGTTATAGCTAAATTTTACATGGAAACATTTGAAAATTAAGCGTTTCAAAGTGCACCTTAAAAAACCTTTATTTTGGTATAGTTACGTAGAGACACATTGTTTATTTGGAAACATGGATAAGAAGCACTACATGTATTTTTCATTTTTGTAAATGGTATATAGTCCATCACCCAGTTTACCATGGAAAAGGAAACTAATGGAAGTTTACCATTCCTTGACATTCTAATGTTTAAAACTAATAATTCGTTATCTTTTAAGGTTTACTGAAAGCCAACACACACTGATAGATACCTTCATAAAGCACTATAATAATTTAACATATGCAGTCGAAATCAAAATTACAAATTATATTACACGTACTTCATTGTGTTTTCACTGCAAAACAAAAATTATAGTTATTAACAAAAAACTATTTCTTCGTTAGATCTGATTAGATGTTTAATTAGTATGTCAAGTTTCTATTTGTGAATGCGTTTATCAATTCCGAATAAAAGTTTTTCACAACTTTATACCTACATCATAATATGATTAAATTTTGATAAATTTAACGACATTTTTCGCTATTAGCCTTCTACCGTTAGAGGGTGTTCTGATTTGCTATCTTCAAGGCAGTTTAATAATATTACATTTATTAAAAATCTATATTTTTGATTTATGTGTACAAACACATAAAAAGATTCTCTCTAATGGAAATCGAACTCATGATCTCATGTTATCTAAACATGAACTCTAACCAACTGAGCTACCGAGAGATTGGAATTCCATTCAAATTAAACTTTGTATGTATTTATACGTTAACTAGTTGTTGAGTTAAATTGTCATAGATACAGTTACTATTTATGCATATGTTAAGTAAACCGGCAATGTCGCTAAGGTTGCACACGTAACAAGAACGTAACTGATGTATTTTTTTTAAATTTTAATATTAGTAGTGACATACGACAAGTTTTAATTATGACATTTGTATTCATGGTAAAGAGATATACAGTGTGTCCAAAATTGGTCTGTGCAGTATTGCAGTATTGGAAACTATAAGAGATCGAAAGACGGTTAAATGGAGTTTTAGAAAATTTTGAGCCCACTAAAATGCCATTCTGAAATCAAGGCTGTCTCAAATATTTTTCAAAACATCCAAAAAAAAAACTGAAAATCTAAAATTTTTATTTTTATCTATATTTCTTTTATTTGAACAGATATAAAAAAATAAATTACACTTTGCCATTGTCAATTTTTATCCTCTATTGATTGGTGACAGAAAAAAATTAATCCGAGGTTTGTCGATTAGAGACCATCATCAACTTTATTTTTTCATATGGGGCGGAAATTAGCTAATGGTATAAAATGATTCCTTTTTTTATTCTAAATCCAACGATGTATAACACTTAATGATTCGACGTTTCGACCCTCATTCTTGACATTTTCAAATATTTCTTTTTTTATGAAACATTTTTGAAAAAAAAAACTACCAAAGCAATTTATTCTGCAAATGTACATTTATTTCAACTCCTAATTCATAATATGACGTTTCGACTCATCAAAAGCGTCATCAATCTTATGAATATTCGTAGATAACTATTTATTACGATATCGAAAAAGCCTTTCCAAAACTTGTCTTAAAAATACTCAAATATTTACTTGGCATTCATAAATAAATTGCTCAACCAAAGGAGTGAAAATAATGGGGAATATTAAAAACACATCGTAGTTATTAGGGTATTATGTTAAATATTACTCATTTAAACCAGAAAATTATGACTAAAAAGTAATTAAAAAACATTTTTGGCAATGAATCATACATTTTACAACGCTACAATATCAAATAATTTTTATAGTGTTTTATATTAATATTAAATGTATTTTACAGGATAATTATAAAACTGACATTAGTTCTAAAGACTATTATTCAAAATGTCGACAATTATTTTCAATGCACTTTTCACATTTTTGTTGCGACAGTTCTGGTTACTCGATGTATTGTATTACGATTAATATTTTCAATTATATTAATAATTCGATGATCCAGAACTTGCCTATTTTCTGGGGGATCAAATTCATACCCCTCATTTTTGACATATCCCGATAAATAAAAGTTTAATGGGGTAAGGTCCGGAGACCTAGTAGGCAAACGCACAGGACCACCGTTGGATATTATTCTTTCACCAAAAATCTCCCGTAGAAATGCTCGGACGTTCCCTGAATTATGTGCAGGGCATCCATCTTGTTGGAACCACAAATTATTAAATTCATCAGGGGGGAACAGCTTCACGAATGGATGGAATGATTTGGTTTTGCAACATTAAAAGGTATCGTTGCCCTGTTAACGTGTGGTCATAAATAAACGGGCCAATCACACGATTTCCTGAAATTAATTGGGAATATTAAAAAAATGAGCCGTAGTTAATTTATTAAATACTCAATTAACTTAAACAAGGATATTACTTACCGATCATTCCGCACCACACATTAAAACCAAATCGTACTTGAAGTCGGCGTGGATCGCGAATATGTGAATTTTCACGGGCCCAGTAATGATTATTTTTTTTATTGAAGACTCCACAGTTGGTAAAACGTGTCTCATCTGTCCATACAACTCTATCAGAAAAATCAGGATTTTCTTGACATTTACGATGGTACCAATTACAAAATTCGATTCTCCTGTCAAAGTAACCTTCTTGCAGGCCTTGTACAATTGTTGGCTTGTAAGGATGATATTTAACATCTTTCAAAATATTCTGTACAGTGGATTTTGGAATATGAAACTCCGTGCCACAATTTCGTATTGAAGATTTCGGATTTTCGTCAAAATATTCCAAAATGTTTCCATTGCGATTCTCATTATCGATCGCATACTTTTTTGAACGTGGTTTTTCAAAACTTCCAAATTTTATTAAATTTCTTACTACATTATTAAAATGATTTCTGCCAGGTTTTCTTCTTTCTAGGATTTTTCACATCTTTCTAAATATTTTCACTTGAAGTAAATGTATTGTTAGGTGTTTAATTAAATGTAAACTTAATAAAAGAGCAGAATTAGGGAAGGTGCAGCAGAATAAATTGCTTTGGTAGTTTTTTTTCAAAAATGTTTCATAAAAAAGGAAATATTTGAAAATGTCACGAATAAGGGCCGAAACGTCGAATTATTATTAAGCTTTATACATCGTTGGATTTAGGATAAAAAAGGAATCATTTTATATCATTAGATTTCATAATGGCATTTTAGTGGGCTCAAAATTCTCTAAAACTTTCTCCATTTCACCGTCTTTCGATCTCTTATAGTTTCCAAGATAGCAATACTGCACAGACCAATTTTGGACACACTGTATATTTTTGATTTATGTGTATAAATACATAAAAAGATTCTCTCTAATGGAATTCTAATCTCTCGGTAGCTCAATTTGTTAGAGTACATGTCTAGATAACATGAGGTCGTGGGTTCGAATCCCATTCCAGGGAATCTTTTTATTGTTTATTATACATACATCAAAAATATATATTTCTTTATCATGAATAAAAAATTTACAATTAAAACTTTTCAAGTGTCCCTATTAAGGATCTGGTTATTCCTTACTAAAATTAAATTCCACAGTTAATGAAACTGTTGCTTTTTCATCTTTTGCATACTTCATAAATTTGTTTCAACATATTAAACAATTTTTGAAGATAACTAGAACTACTGAGGACGATAACGGTAATTGTTATCGAAACGTATAGATTTATATAAATATACATATAAAATATACACCATTAAAAACCTAAAAGCTCAATATTCGATCTAATAAATGTTTTTCTATTTTTGGATAAATTTAGTTTATTAACGTGTGCGTACGGTAGCTCTAGCGAAGCAGTCTTTACCAAAATTTTCAAATGTTACTGTGCCTTTGTTCTCAAAGATGATTTAAAACGGCACCTTTTTTTAATCCAGAGGCAAATTTATCCTTCGAAAATCTACCACACTTGCTAAACTTGCCTTATTTTTACTATGGACGAATCATTGACAGTTTCCAATTTCTTTAATTCGTATAAATAAAACTGAGGATTTCCTAGTCAAACCTGTATGGAGGTCTTTTAACCCTCCGACGGCCGAAACCGGGTTTCAAGTGACCCGGACTCTCATTTTTTATAAATAATTTCACTGTTTTTCATAATATTTTTTTAAGTGCTTATGTATTCTTCGAAAATGTTATGAAGTAACTTTAGGATAACGACAAATGTCCTTGAATAATTCGGATAACCCGCTCCGGTCACTTCCGACCGGTTTTGGCATTACGCGTCCCTTTCTTTCTAGTCGCTCTGTGGGTGGGGAACTTGACCTTGCGCTGAACGGAGGAGACCCTCACTCGTTATAATTAATTTCATATTTAGTTTTGTATTAGCAACAGCGTTTGAGAGTATAGCCTTATTGTCGGTGCTAGAAAAAGTATATCATATTTTATTGTGTATGTTTTACACTCATTGGTCATTGAATGAAAGTAGCTTTTTTACTTGTGTATTGTGTAAGTATGTGTAATTGTCTTGTTTTCTGGATCATAACGACTTTATAAAATTGTAGGTGAAAATAATGGATTCTAATAAAATTCTCCTTACGGATCAACAACTGTACGAAGAACTGATGTGCGACGATGACGAAGAGCACTTTTATTTGTTATCTGACGAGGACAGTGGTAGTGATAACAGTGATGCAGAATATGAAAATTGTAGTGACGAAAATGACGAAATAAGTTATTTAAAAGATACAATAGAATAAAATCGTGTGTCTACTAAAAACGAGGATATTGCTGGACGCTCTTGGAAATACGTAAGTCCTGCTACATTAAAAACAAAACGACATAATATTTTTACAAAGAAGAGAGGTTTAACAAAAAAAGTAAAGATAGAAGCATTTCAGAAGCATTCGGTTTATTTATTTGTAGCGATATTATTGATATTATAGTCAAGTTTACAAATCATAAAGTTGCTGATTATTATCAGTCTAAAGGTGAAGGTGTAGGCGAATGGAAGGACGTAGACCAAGATACCATAAAAGCTTTTATCGGCATTTTGTTACTGATAGGAAGATTTAGAGAATCTCGAGAAGATAAAACCTTTTTATGGAATAAAAATGAAGCCTTATGTCGACCTATATATTCAGCAGCAATGTCCCGAAATAGGTTTAGAAGCATATTGAGATTCATTCGATTTGATGACATTTCCACCAGGAAAGATAGAAAATGGTCTGACAAATTAGCTCCAAAAAATATAGAACGCTGCGCTCAACAAATTGAAAATGATGATAGAGGTTTTCAAAAGTCTGTGGTAAAGGCAATAGAGGTTAGCGGACGGCCCATTCAGAAAATATACAAGGAAGCAGGTGTTAGTGTTGACAATAAGCGAGTAAGGTGTGCTTTCTGTACAGGTAATGCAAACAAGTATTCCAATAAGTGTGACAGTTGCAATAGATTTATGTGTCAAACTCATGGACAAGTAACTATTAAAAAAGAATGCAAACTATGTAAAACATAATTTTTTGTAACACTTGTGAAAACATTTTTTTATTATATAAAATTTTTTTTATCTTTATTACGAATTTATTTCTTGTTCTGAAGTCTATAAATACTTACAACTATGTTCATTTTGTCACATGCAAGCTTTTAATAACAAAATATAACCCATTTCGGTCTTTTTGGCAACTGAAATTATTTTGGCCGGGGAAGGGTTAATGACCGAGCAAGTTGGATTCTGAAAATTTTTAATGAAGCACAAAATGTACAAGCTAGATGTTTAATTTGGTATGTGTAGATATTTCAGTGGTGTTTTTCCGTTGAAATGACTACTATCAAAATAAAAAGTTTAGTCTCCGGGCTTTAAACGTTTATATTTCGAAAACTGTTACGCCGATGTTAATCAAACAACTTGCATAATAATCGATATTTATTTCTAATTCGATATTTTTTATTACAATTTAGCTATGTACTAGAGCGAAATATATTCGAGAAAAACCATTTTTCAACACTTTTCGCGCAATACTTTATGAAATAATACTTAAAACACTAATTAATGGATTGACGTCATCTATGCCAAAGTACCCCTTTGTTAGAGGTTGATGCTGATTGCATTACTTTCAATTATTTAAAAACCGTGTTATAAAAGGACTCGTGTTAACTCCCTCATTCTAAGCGTTATACGCAATATTTTTACAGGATGCTGTACATTAAATCCAATAAACATGGAAAGATCGACTTTTTCTTAATTTATATAATTGCTAACCAAGGAATAGAATTAAATATTTCGTTGGATGAGGATAACGTCTAACTGCACGCAGAGGTAACAAGGGAAGAGAATTCAACGCGCGACCTTGTGTCGCTTCTACTGAAATATCGCAATTTATATAGTGCGGCAAAATGGTTTCACTTCTAGATCTCGAAAACTATTTTTTTCAAATTACACAATAAATACATTTATATACAATCATCGCTATTTTCTTTGCCATCCCCCTGAATGTCCTAAAAATCGTTATCATCATCATTGTCACCTAAATTTATAACTAGAGGTTCTATGCCGACGTCTACTAAATTTTCCTTTTCTCTGTACGTATCTTCGAGTTTATTGGCATGATCGACACAATTACTCCAAACGATATTTGGCACAGTTTGTAATGTTCGCTTGAAAAGTTCTAAAACGTTCTTTATTTTTACAAACATGCGTACATTTTTTTCATTCCGCACTATAATACATGTGTCGCCTATCCTAGAATAAAAACGGTTGCGGTTTACCATCCTTATTCAATAACAGCACATTTTTCAAAACCGCATAATCGTTTAACCTCCAGTCTATTTTAAGAAAATATTTTTCTATTTATGTTATTTAAGCAATTCCTTAATGTTATGACAAAAAAAAGTTTACTGATTTCACGTAGTGAGAATTGGTCATGTTTGCTTGTTGGGGCTATTTACAAGCAAATGAAAAGAATTTTTTACAATTTCTTATTGGTAATAGGTTCAGAAAGAATCGAACTTCCCAATTCTCCCATTTTATTTATTTGCGATGAAAAATACATTATTTATGAACGTTTAAGGTCGAGCGTGTTGAAAAATGATAGGTACGATTTATTTTTTTAAATAAAATTCAACAGTTTTAAAACTAGGTCAGTTAAACGCTTAGAATTTACATATTTTAACAACAATATATCAATTGTTAAATAGCAAAAATGTTAGACAAATCAGCCCCACCAATTTTGTAAAGTAAGTCTTCTAAGTGAAGTGACTAAACATTTTACTTTGATAGTAATTTAGCAGTTGCATACCGACTTCGTCCAACGAAGACTGCATTAACTCAATCTTTGCCTTTTTGAGTTAGACTACATAATAATTAGATTACCGCAATATATTTCAGCGAAGAGAGCCCTAACTTGAATCGACCGTATTTAGGCAACCAACTTTGCATTTATGTATTGTACTCGTACTAACTCCTACATTCAAACAATTTTAGAAGAAAACTATCAGTTAGTTCAGTCTTCCTCGTCGTTACATGCATAACCATTATCGTATTTTGAGATAGAAACGTGTTTGTATTTTAAGGTTAAGTAGAGTAATCGTACTTTAAAGAAAGCAGCATCGGTATGTAATTATTATTATAGTGAACTGTGTGATTTAAAGTGAAATAATAATATAAAGTATTGAAATAAAACAAAATTAATAATAATTTTTAAAGTATTGAAAGGTTTAAGAATAAGTGGCGAGACGTACTCGAGGGGTAAATTAATATGGAATTTATCAAAAAATGTTGACAATCGTGAAACGGAGTCTCAACTTGCCCGTTGTTCACCAGGTAAGTTCCTTTTCAATATACCTAGTGATGGCACAAATTATTTGTATATATTTTTTTAGAGAACATTTCGGATAGTCTGCGCCCGAGTACAACGAAAGAGGCTATAGTTTCTAATATCAGAAGGTCTATATGTTTGTTTAAAATATAACGTAATTTTTTTTTAGAACCAACAAGTTAACGAAAACTAGAAGTCGATACTGAGGCGGAGGGCCCCTTTCATGCGAGCTCAGATAGTGACCCAGATTATTTACCTATAGAAGAAAGTAATTATGAAATGCAATCCAATGACATTGAGAAAAACGAAGAACAGATACGTAAGACTAAGAGAAAAATAAAAAGTACTATTAAAGTAAAAGTGGGTAGGAAACGAGTCAGGAATGTAGCAGAATGGATTGATGTAAAGTCAAAAACATGTCTAGACCGCGGGATGGAGCATACAAATCGACAAGGAAAACTTGTACAGGCGAACCTTGCAAACCAACATGCAGGTTCTAGCGCACCATGAAAATTAATGAAGAAATAAGACAAATTATTTTCAATGAATTTTGGAATTTGGAGGACAAGGGAGGACTTTATAGTACAGTATGTGAGACAAGTTGAAACAAAACAAAGTACCGTTTCTGCTGGTTTTCAATCCCGTACGAATTTTTCTTGACAATATTATTATTAAGTTGGTGGTGAACAAATTTGCAAAATTATGTTTTTACAACTCTCGACATTTCGCAGACTTGGGTTAATACGGCATTAGCTAAAATATAAGATACCGGAGTTTTAGAATCAGATCCGCGTGGATAACATAAAGTACGACCACATCGACTTACTTCTGGTATTGCAGAAAGTGTTAGAAAACACATTGAGTTGTTTCTAATGGTGCCCTCACATTATATTCGGAAGGATTCTAAAAGGATGTATCTCGAGGACGTTTTGAGCATTCAAAAAATGTATAGACTCTACACAGAATATTATGGTGATGGAAGTAATATTAAACAGCTTGCTTCTTCTCGTCAGTACAAGGACATTTTCAACTCTGAATATAACATCAGTTTCTTTAAACCTAAAAAAGACAGTGCGATGTGTGCTGAGCCTTCAACCTAGCTGATGAAAGTGAGAAGACAAATTTGAGGGAACACTATGAGCGTCACCTCGCAAAAAAAAAATAGTAACTAGAGATATGAAAAATAATGACAAGCAAATGACAAGACTGAATGTGTCGCATGTTTCGATCTTCAAAAATCGAATGTGAGTGATTTGTACTATAAAAGTAAGTATACCACATACAACTTCACAATATTCGATATAGGCAACAATGAAGGTTACTGTTATGTATGGCATGAACAAATTGCGAAAAGAGGATCAAACGAAATTGCTAGTTGAATATGGAAATTTTTAGAAACACAAAAAAATAAGGGAATTAAAACGCTCGTCCTATATTCCGATAACTGTGGTGGGCAAAACAGGAACCACACCATATTTTCAATGTGTTCTTATGCAATTATATGTTTTGAAATTAGTATTACACATAGATTTTTAGAGACAGGTCACACCCAAAATGAGGGAAACAACATCCTGTCATCGAGAACGCAAGAAAACGTCAGTCCATTTTGTATGTACAATGGGTAACTTGAATAAGAATGGCAAAAAATACTGGAAAAGTACACTATGTAACTGAAATGGCTCAAGAAGATTTTCTAGATATCAAAAGCCTTGCCATTTCAAAAGATTGGAAAATACATAATGAGAAACAAATGGTCGAAGTTAGTAAAATAAAAGAACTTCCTATGAATCTTCGAATGTCGTCTTTTTCAAATATGATCTATGTTCAGAGTCTAAAAGCAGTGATCTGAAAACAGTACGAAGAGGACGACCATCTAAGACTGACACATTAACATTAAAATTATACAGCAACTTTTTACCAATCGATAAAAAGAAATTGACTGGATAGTTATGGCTTTGCGATACACGTGTCCAAGATAAGGAGGGCCAGTACAGGGATCTCGAAAACCGTAAAAGATACGAAGTCGGTTAAATCGGAAGAAAGTTGCGCATTTTAGTGCTTAACAAAATGCTTTTTTGAAATCTAAAAAAAATCGATTGGTTCCGGAGATATCCGCAAAAAACCGAAATTTTGCAAAATCGTTTTAATTTTTTACTGGGTTTGTTTCAAGAGGAATTTTAAAATAAGTGGTACTTTCTCATAGCCACTTTTTCCCCTCTACAAGATGGCGTTATTGAATTTGAAAGCCGATGTTTCGTCTTTGACCGACCATCATCAACTTCATTTGTTAAATACGGCTCGGATTTTCTAATATCAAATTGTTGAAGCTCTTTCAATTCTGAATTCAACAATGTACCACACTTCACAGTTTAGGTATGTTTTAGACCTTATTTGAGTATTATTAAAAGATTTACTCGAATCGAAGCTGCCTTGTAAAATCTCTCATAAATTTAATTATTCCAGCTATGTCAATTTATCGAAAAATCACTTTTTTTTGAGGTTTACAAATAAATTAGTTATTAACAATAGTTTTTACAATAATAAGTATTTACAACAAAGGATATTACAAAAATAACGACGAAACTAGCATCAAAGAGTAGAATTTAAGGCCATAGGAAGTGTTCGAAATGATTGCCCTCATTCTCTAAACATAAATAGCATCTCATAACTGTAGCTTCTAAAACATTAATTAGCATAACTGGTGTTATACTTTGAAAAGCTTGAAGCACCAATCTTCTTAGTTCTTGTTCAGTTTTAAAGTTTTCCTTACAAACATAATTTTCGACATATCCCCAAACAAAGAAATCTAATGGAGTAATGTCGGGTGAACGTGCTGGCCATGGCGTTTCAGAATACATGCTTATAAGTTTTCCTGGAAATTTATTTAAAAGGTACTCATTAACAGCCCTTGAATTATGTGCAGGCGGACCGTCCTGTTGGAACCAATGGTTGCGAATTTCTGCTAGAGGTAAATTATCCAGGGCTTCTTCCAAGTCATTTTGTAGTAAATTGAGGTAATGCTCAGAGTTTATATTATGATGGTAATAAAATGGTCCTATAATTCGTGTTCCCACAATTCTGGCCCACATATTGAATCCAAAACGATGTTGATATCTTGTTTCTTTAAGTAAATGTGGGTTTTCTGTGGCCCAGTAATGAATATTTCGTCTATTAAAAATCCCATTTTTAGTCACCATGCTCTCATCAGACGATATTATCTGATAAGGAAAAGCTTCATTTTCATGACATTCTCATGTGTACCATTCACAGAATGTTCGACGCCTTTCTGCATCACCGGGCCTAAGTTCTTGACAAATTCTATATTTGTATGGATGAAATTTTTGTTTTTTTAAAATAAATTGTGCTGTCGATTTCGCCACACCAACGTTTTGTTCAATTTTTCGAGTTGATATTCCGCGGTTCTCAATAACTAATAATAATACGTTGTTTACTTTTTCTTCATTACTAGGCTTTTGACGAGAAAGTACAGGTTTCTTAAACGCACCGTATTCTTTAAGATTAACTACTAACTTACTAAATTTCCTTTTATTTGGCTGCCTCCTTTCCGGATATTTATTTAAATACACATGTTCCGCTGCATAACAGTTTCGGTTACTTAAAATGAAACAAGTTATCATATCAAATTTGTCTTCATTTGAATAAAGTTCCATATTTCAAACAAAATGCAAGAAAAACGTTTTTAAAGAAAATAATTTCACAGTAAATGTCAAATTTAATACATCTCTGGAATGTTCATTTTTTTTCAAAGCCTACTTTCTTTCAAATAGATGTAGAAATGTGATACCTGAGACATTGAAACGTACTAAGATCGATGCAAAATTCGACTCCTTGATGTTAGATTTATTGTTATGTTTTTATATCTTTTATTGTTAATACCTGTGTGTGTTTAATACTTATTAATAATTATTGATTATCTGCCTTATTTATTTGTAATCTTTAATAAAAAAAATAGGAAATTCTATTGTTCTTTATTGTTAATACTTACTATTGTAAAAAGTATTGTTAATAACTTATTTATAGTGTTTTTTCGATAAATTGAAATAACTGAAATAATTAAATTTATGAGAGATTTTACAAGGCAGCTCCGATTCGGGTATAAGTTTTAATAATACTCAAATAAGGTCTAAAACATACCTAAACCGTGAAGTGTGGTTCATTGTTGAATTCAGAATTGAAAGGGTTTCAACAATTTGATATTAGAAAATCAGAGCCGTATTTAAAAAAATGAAGTTGGTGATGGTCGGTCAAAGACGAAATGTCGGATTTCAAATTCAATAACGCCATCTTGTAGAGGGGAAAAAGTGGCTATGAGAAAGTACCACTTATTTTAAAATTCCTCTTGAAACAAACCCAGTAAAAAATTAAAACGATTTTGCAAAATTTCGGTTTTTTTGCGGATATCTCCGGAACCAATCGAAATTTTTTAGATTTCAAAAAAAGCATTTTGTTAAGCACCAAAATGCGCAACTTTCTTCCCATTTAACCGACTTCGTATCTTTTACAGTTCTCGAGATCCCTGTACTGGCCCTCCTTATCTTGTACACGTTGTATAGGTAAAATTCCTAAAATGTATCACGGGTTCTACAGAAATTTACATTCTAACCGGGCAGAAAATGATGAAGACAATGAAAGCACTGGAGACGAAGAAAAAGAACTGGAATGATAACGTTTGTTTTTAATAATTTTGTGAATTAACTGTTGTATGCACTACAATTAACGTTTCATGAAAATATGTATGTGCGCATTATTTATATTCCCGATTTTTTTTACCGCGAATACTGTACTGACACCTTCAAAAACCATGTGAAGAAGAGAATCAAAATTTTTTAAATGGTGAATGAAACGATACAGCTGACACAAAACAATTCTGAAAATTAGCAGCACTGATTTGCTGAAGCAATCGAGACTTTATGTTGCTCCATCTCGAAACTTCAAATAATGAGTTATTACAGTCTTCCTTGGACGAGTCGATATGTCTCTAACGTAACACTGATTCTAATGTGATTAAATTTTGTTGTTCATTGCAGCTTTCGTCCCCGTGGACGGTGTGCAGGAACATTTAATAATATTTAATCTACAAAAGATATAGTTATTGTTCGTTACTAAGTGTCATAATTTTGAAAGCTCTTTCGAATGGTGTATGCGATATCGAAACTGCTCGAACATAATAAATATAACTAAATATGATTGAAATTAGTAGAATTTCTCTTATCAACAACTTAATAATGGTATTTTGAAAGTATTTGCAAAATATTAATATACGGGCATCAATCTCAGTATACAAAAAGGAGCTGAGACTGCGGACTAGAAAGAACATCAGAAAGTCGTTTAATTAGATTTATTACGCACAAACACAAATTTATTATGTCACACTTCATAAACAATGCTGATTGCAGCAGTAATATAAAATTATGAATAGAAAACAGCAATTGGTGCCAAATATTTTATGAACCAATTGCAGTGACTGAAATTAACAAACTGCGGTGGTTTTATTTTTCATTTCTGACAATAACTGTTCGTTTATATCAGCACATTTAAATGTTCACAATAAAAAGACAAAAACTTTATAATGCCTTGAAATGTGCAAATATTCACGTAAAATTTTATTATTCAAGGCTTTAATCTCTTTGTTTTTATTGTTCAAAAGCCATAAAATTTTCCAAACAATGCGATTGCAAGGTAGTGTTTTTTAAACTAAGAAAAGTTTTAAGAATTTATTATGAATTAAACTACTTTAACTTTTTTAATTTGAAAAAAAAAGGGGAAGCCCTAAATTATGTAATAAAAATGAGCGTAGTAAGTTTTAATTGTTGACAAATTTCTTTTTCTTTTGTGTTTGTTAGTGTCCTAGAAGGACATACCAATTTGTCAAGAATGTAAAAGCTTGAACAAAAACAATTTTTTGATTTCAAAGAGAACAAAGCTAAGGACCTTTCACGTTTCTCTCATTATTCTTTCGAATAATTGTAGAATCGGTCACAAAAATAATTATAGCGATTCAAATGAAAGGTTACATGTAGGGTTTCCGTTTCCTTTTGACGCCATTATTTTTTTAGCAGGAAACTGTTATATGAAATTCTGCTGCAAGCTTTAGCAATGTTTGAGTTAGTAAAGCCAGCTGAGAACTAAAATTAAATGTTTACCGCTTTCGTTGGCTGTAACATGACACAAACGGTTTGTAAAAATACCGCAGTTTCTACCAAATACCTTTGAGATTTAGTTTCACTGTCCTGTAGCTTACATTCTTATTCATTATCATTATACATTTGAAACCCTTTAGTCTGACATGTAGAGCCCCGATTTCGTTTATATAAAAAAGAGTACGTGCTTGAAATAAATAAACGAGAATATAAAGTCGAAGAAAACATACAGATTGATCGATAGCATTAACCAACTTTTAAAACTTTTACGTTGGTATCATAAACACAAACAATTAATTTAGTTTAAGCGCGCATATAATTCGCAAAGGAAGCGTGAAAAATTAATTTAAACGCGCAAGAAGTGAAAATCTAAAGGCGTCAAAAGAGATTGAGCCTTTGTAATTTACGTTCAATTTTATCAAAAAGTGAATTTATAAATACAAAATATTTTCATGTTCAAATATTAATTTACTAGGGATCGACTAAATTAAAAATGTATACTATACAAAAAGGAAAATTTTCATTTGTTCCAACAATGGTTTATGATGTCAACTTATTGTTAGAACATGTTTGATCTTTTGAAGGAATTGCACACCAATAAGTAATTTATTAATTAAAAAATTACAATTAGAATTGCATTTTTCTCTTAGCTTTTCCAAATAAAAACTAAACCTGCGCACGTAGGTCATAGTCGTCGATTGGTTTGGAAGATTTGAGATTGGCTATCTTGTAGTATTACAGTTTGAATCGTATTTAAAAAAGTGCATTCTTGTAGCGTAATAAAATTTACATGCATTTGTGTAAAATAACAATAAAGGGTAATCATCAGAGACACAATGTTCGCAATTATGTTACAAAAAACTGCACATTTTGGTTTTCTCCTTCAAATGTTAAATGGTAATTGGTGTTGTAGCGTCCCACAGGTACCCTATTTTGAAAAGTGAAATTTTAACTTATTTGCAATAATGCAAATTCAAGAACAAAACCATCGCTAAGTGATTTAGCATGACTTTACTGACAATAATGTTACTATTACTCATATTAATTGCTTGCCTTACTTTGACTTTCCTGGCAATAATTAAAACATTAGAATTTATTTACAAATCTGATATTTAATTACTGGAAAACCTCTAATCTGATCAAATGAATTGGCCGTTTAGTGGTAGGTACGTTGTGCTATTTGAGTGAGAAAGGCTGGGCGTGTCAGAATTACTACATACGGTCACAGGAAGGTAATTGTTGGCTATTATTTTCGGATTGAAGAAATACCGCACGCTAATTTTGAGCTAATCACGTTAAAGATGTAGAATGTCTATTTCATATCGTTCCCCATTTGAGCACGGGTTACCTCCCTTGTGATATTGTAAATATTCCGCGTCCGAGGGACCATTTGGCTACTTACTCTGCAAAAATGTTGCCCGTTTCCGCCACTAAATCGCAGGCGGTAATTTGGAATAAAGTCGTCAGAATTTGGACAGAAGTGTAAGAGCGCGACTACGAGGTTTCAAACACCAAGGTGACAGACTGTGTATCGACGACTACGTTTTACTTAAGGAAAGCTATATTTCCGACGTCTCCAGGAAACAAATATCAAAGTTTCTACCCTATATTCCAGCCCCTTTCGTATTATAGCTAAACCCTACCCGAACGTGTACCGTTTGTTGGACGCAAAGATGGATTCTATCAAGGGAAATTATAACATTACTAACCTGAAGTTTTATCATAGGCCCAAATCCCAAGAATATCTACGGCTGTGCTAAAAATAAGTTGAAGCCTGGTTACAAATACCTACCATTTTTTTATTTTTTTTTGTTCTTATTTTTTCTTCTATTTTTATTGTTCATATTGCATGTATTGTTTAGTCATATTCTCTAATTGTTTAATGAGCATGTTCTCTACTATAGTGCGAGTCACACCGAGAATGCAGTGTGGCGGGGTATAGGCAATGTATTTGTAATGGGAGGCCGGCACACTGTGTTGCCGGTTGTCCGATGGCTGTGAAGTTATTATACAGTGCCGCCAAAAAGTTGGACACAAATGAAAAACTTTTTTATTTTTTTGCGAACGATACGTAAACTGCCCTTATTTTTGAAAAAATCGGAAAATTTTAGTTGAAAAAAATCACTCAAAATTCTCAAATATGAATTTTCAAGACGATCAAAATATCGTTAAACAATTGTATTAATTAGAAAGTTACTTACAATGCATTTACGTCATTTCAAACCAAGCTTATGCGGGAAGATATCATAATGAGTTTTTAATGTAACTGAAAAGTAAACAAACAACCCTAAATATAATACTGATTTTCAGTCTTGTTTGTGACTTATTACCGGTAACATCGAATTTAAGAAATTCAAACGCGTAAATAGTGTAAAAAGTGTAAATATTTTATTTGTTTATAAATGTACAATTAATTCTCTGTTTATTTTTTCTTATATTAACAACTTTGCCTGAAATAATTCTTTTGTAATTTTGAAATTTATTGTTTATTATTATTAATTATTGAAAACATTGAAACAAAGGCGAAGGTATAAACATCATCAAACTTCCAACAAGTTTTTAGCGAATCTGTGAGAGCGGCGAAATTTGCCTGAGACCGGACTTGAGGTTTAACCGATCCCAGCATAACGACAACTGGCAACGGTGTGCTCCATAAAACTCCACACTGCATTCTCAGTGTGACTTTCACTATAGACGTTTATTTTGCCTAGTTAAGCTGGTTACTAATTCAGCTTTGTTTTAGTACTAATGGCTTTAGTTCATAGCATAAGGTGAGGAAGGACCACGATCCGGATGTTTCCGAGCGGATATCGTCGAGCTTTCAAAGGGGCGTTCTGTAGGTAGCGGACTGCAAAAATTTTATTATTGTAATAAACGTTTGTCAAATCGCCATTGTTACCGCGATAGAAAAGATAGTTAGTGAATTTCTAATATCTTGATACTACGTCGTAATTTGCTAATGTTTGCGGAATATTTTATTTTATGTAAGAAATGTGGGAATTTATGTAATTAATATTTGAGTAAAGATTGAACAGAAAAAGGAAACATATATTAGGGTAGAGAAACAGGTGTTCTGCCAAAACTGGCGTGACGAATTGTTGAAAATTTTTGTTCGGTACGTTGAAATTCGGGACCTAAATGCAGTGCTTGTTACGGACGAATGCATATTTTTAAAATTCAGATGTCGTTCAATGATTACTATGAGACTGTTTCAACATAATAATTTTGTTTTTTTATTCATTTTGAAAAATAGGGGTTGATTGCGGGAGTAAATGTAGTTAGTTTGAAATCGGGGGAAAAGTTAGTGACAGTTAGAGTGTCGATCGAGCCAGATCGAGTTGGTTAATTAAATACCTTCATTGTAAACAGTTTGTCTTTAAAATGTTTCTTGGGTGTACATTTTCTTTTGAATTAGCCAACGTTGTTTTTCAAATATTAAGCTATAAATAACAGTCACCCGTTTTTAAAGTTAAACCGCGTATGTTAACGATTTGTGTCTGTGATCAATTAAAGTGTAAGTAGGTAGTTTTATATAAATTAAAGCTGGTAGCAAATAATTCTACAACCCTATATAACGTATTAAAAATCGAGCATTACCTTGCAAAGGTATCTCATTCGTACGCTGGCTCATTAAGCTGAGATCTGCTAAAAAATAAGACAGTACAGGGCTCCCTCACTTTTGTATTTGTGTGAATTAGCATTGTTGTTTATATTTATATTTGTGTGGAGGTGGGCGTGGGCAATGGGTACAGGATACTGCTCGGTTATTGTTGTAATGTGCAATTTCCGAGTGTGTACATACTCCGGGTCCAGATGACCATCAAACACCTAGACTTTTATTTTTATTGTTTTTGTTGCGTAGAGATGAATGTGTAACCTGAGAAAGGGGCGCTTTATTTTTCTAAAGCACTCAACCTTATGTATCGGTCACGATCTATTTACTTACCCTTGTAAGGCTTTGTTTTAATGAGTTTTATTGTCAGTTTATTAAGTAGAATTGTTTGCCTGCGAATTAATATCTCTTTATACGTAATTTATTGTAATTTTACGTACGTATTTTATGCTTTAGTAGTCATCAAACAATTGTGTACGTGTAAATTCCTTGTCTATTTTCTTTTGTCCTTGCCTTTACCTTATTACCACCTGTGTAATTTTACTGCTGTTGTATTTTATATGCACCGTAATTTGCCTTATTGTTCTATGTGCTTATTTACTTAAAGACCGGCATGATTGGTTTTAAAGGGCCACATGTTTGGTATTACGATTTTGATTATTTATGACACAATTGTGAGTGTGACTACACGGTTTTTTTTGTTGTTTATGTGTAACTAAACGGCTTTTTATTTATTTTTCTCTTAGTGCTATAATTTTGTACGCACTTTAACCTTATTTAATGGCGTTTTGTTATATATTTAACCCTTTCATTGTTTTTTATGTGTTATTTGATTTATTAATGTACTTGTACAATTATTTATTTATGAATAAAGTGGGTTTTATTGGTGGTTCTTTCCCACAATAGTACATTAATGGGCTGAACCAGCATTGCGCAAAGCTCGTTAATTTTAATTTGAGTAGTTTCATTGTTTACCTGGCCCACAAGATGCAACACTTACCTCATCCAGCCTATCTAATTCAAATAGCACAAGGTACCTACCACTAGACGGCCAATTCGTTTGATCAGATTTGAGGTTTGCGGGTAATTAAATATCAGGCTTGTAAATAAATTCTATTGTTTTAATTATTGCCGGGACAATCAAAGTAAGGCAGGCAATAAATTTGAGTAATAGTAACATTATTGTCAGTCAAGTCAACATAAATCACTTAGCGATTGTTTTGTTCTTGAACTTGCATTCTTACAAAGAAGTTCAAATTACACTCTTCAAGATAGGGTATCTGGGGGACGCTACAGGTTGAATGTATAACAAAACACCATTAAATCAGATTAAAGTGCGTAAAAATTATAACATTAAGAGAAAAATAAATAAAAAGCAGTTTAGTTACACAGAAACACAATAAAAAAAACCATGTAGTCACACCCATAATTGTGTCATAAATAATCAGAGTAAAAATCGTAATACCAAACATGTGGCCCTTTAAAACCAATCATGCCGGTCTTTAAGTAAATAAGCACATAAAACAATAAGGCAAATTACGGTACATCTAAAATATAACAATAGTAAAATTGCACAGGTGACAATTAGTGATGTGGGCCGGGTAAATACCCAGTGGGAAGGTAAATAAAAAATGGGTATTTACCCCATGCCCTGGGTAAATACCCAAAACGTGCGTATTTATAATTTTTATAAAGTTTATGAGATTTTTACAGTTCATTGCAACCCTCCTGCTAAAAGGAGTATAACATGATCATAAAAATTGTTTTGAAGTTTATAGTGTGGTTACCACAAGCATTTCACTTCAGTTCTGTAGTTTTTTTTTAAATAAACTATGGTGGAATTTTACAAGGTTTTATTGCAGTTTCCATGCTGTAATGATTTTTAAATGATAATAACAATTGTTTAAAAGCGCTACCAAATGGTACAGTTCTGGTCATTTTACAAACATATTCGCATAAACAATTATAAATTATTATAAATTTATTTATTAATTTATAAAATAACTATTAAAGATGACCAATAAAATGTCCTCAAATGCTATAAATAATATTGACAATAGTAAAAATGGAATGCATACGAATTATATTGGCGATTTGATCTAAGATATCATAAATACCCAAATTACCCGGGTATTTTACCCCGAGTTTTAAGTACCCGGGTATTTTACATCTCTAGTAATAATGAGGTAAATACAAGGACAAAGAAACAAAATGGACAAATGTACACAATTGTTTAGTGACCACTAAAGCACAAAATACATACGTAAAACACAATAAATTACATATAAAGAGAAATTAGTTCGCAGGCAAACAATTCTACTTAAACAAACTGACACAAAAAACTTATTAAAACAAAGCCTTACAAGGGTAAGTTATACATAGCTCATAACATAGTGATCGATATATAAGTTTGAGTGCGTTAGAAAAATACAGCGCCCCTTTCTCAGGCTACACATTCATCTATACAACAATAAAAACGATAAAAATAAAATTCGAGGTGTTTAATGACCATCTGGCCCCGGGAGTATGTACACACAAGGCAATTTCCTATTACAATTAATAACCAAGTGGTATCCTGTACCCGTCCGCCAGGCCCACCTCTACACAAATATAAATATAAACAACAAAGTGAGAGAGCCCTGTGCTGTCTTTTATTTCCTCTTACTAAGCCCGCGTGCGAATGAGATACTTTTGCAAGGCAATGTTTGATTTTTAATACGTTACATAGGCTTGTAAAATGATTGCTGCGAGCCTTCATTTATAAAAAAAGACCTACTTACACTTGAATATATTCCCTTTAGTTCAACACTTTACCACCAGCACGACGAGTTAAGATATGCGGTTCACAACTCGGCGCCGCGACGATTAATTACAGATTAATTTTGGGAAAAATTTACATTAAAACATACACAAAAAGAAAAGAACGAATTAGCGTTTTAGTTTTGCTAAAAGGTACACGACAAAATATTTATAGACCGAACGGTTTACAACGGCAGTTTCTAAATAAAACAATAAAAGCAATCCAGCTCGATCAAAATTTCAACAGCAACTGCCCTTTCCCTCCGATTTCAAAACTAACTACATCTACTTCCGAAAAACTACCCCCGTTTTTCAAAAGCAATAAACAAACAAAAAATTATTATGTTGGAACAGTTTCATATTAATTATTGAATGACATCTTTATTTTAAAAATATGCATTCGTCCGTAACAAGCCCTACATTTAGGTCTCGAGTTTCAACGTACCAAAATGATCCCTTTGGGTTTGCGCTGTATTCAGCCGTAATCAATTATTAAATCATCCTCTTCAATACTCTAATGAAATAACAGTTCGACTTGTAACTTTACTTTTCATACATTATTAACAACCCTTTACTTGTAACAAATCAGACAACAAATATTAGAACTGTCAGTTACTAATTTATTTATTTTTGTCATTGTGCAACAGCCACTTGTAAAAGTCATGAAAATATACTCATATTTTACATTTTACAACTTGTAAATTTAAATTATTACTGCGGGGATTTTACAAATTATTAACTACAAGACTAATATTATTACTAAAAAATTGATTGAGCAACAGTAAGCAAAGAAAAAAGTCAAGAATTTCAAGCTGCCAATAATATTGCACAGAAATCATATCTAACTAAACCTCACCATCTAACCATCTAGCTGAATTAAAAAATACGATAAAGGGCTTATTTGATCAAATAAGCACCAATCTTTTCTCAACCGTGCTTTCCAACTCAAATAATGGATCACTTGTTACAAATCGCATTGTGGAATGCAAATGGGCTCTGGCAACATGCAGAAGAACTAACAGTATTTATAACCAGCTTCAACACGATATTATGCTTATCTCTGAAACGCACTTTACAGAGAGAAGCCACTTTAAAATGTCTCATTATTTATTTTATTTGACAATGGAGTCGCACATTTGGGCGCGGCCGTTAGGGTGCGGATGTTTGGACGCGGCCGTTTGGGCGCGAATACACTTGGGCGAAGTGTCACTTGGACGCGAGATATTTGGGCAGGTTATAGGTAATATTTCATATCTAATATATTGCCTTTTTTATGTATTCAGAATTATTTCAAAACATCAAATGTGCTACCTTCTTTATTTCTATTCTGATTTATTTCAAAATTTATCTAATACACCTTATTTAAAATTAATCTCATAACGGTTTCAATAAATAATTGGATTATTCTTTCACTACTGTTTGATTAATTACATTAACTTGTCAGGATAAATAATGATTTAATAAATGTTTGTTCATCGCGCTCAAGTGTGCCGGCGCCCAAACGGTTGGGCCCAAACTGTCGAACGCAAACAGCCGCCCCCAAATGCCCTAGACCGATGTTACAAATCATCCAAATGGCACTGCAGTAATCACCACCAAATAAACAACTATAGCGAAAATTCACTTAAAGCCATTACTGTGAAAATAGAATATTCCAAAGGCCTTCTAACTATCTCAGCTATCTAGTTTCCTCCTAAACATGCAGTAAAGCAGGAACAGTTTGAACATTTCTTTGCCACTTTGGGATGCGTTGCAGGTGGTGATTATAATTCAAAACACATCGACTGGGGCTCCAGATTAATTACACCGAAAGGACGGGATTTACTTAAAACTGTAGAGAAAAATCACCTAAAGTATTTATCCACCAGGAACCCAGCTATGGGCCTTCGGATAGAAACAAAATTTCAGAGCTAGCAGATTTTGCTCACAAAGGGCATTCCCCAAGGTTTTGCTACACCAAAATCATGCTTTGATTTATTTTCTGATTATTCACCAGTTCTAATCACCCTATCCACAAAAGCACATAGTACATGTAAACAACCAAGACGATCACCACCTAGTTGACCACCTTTAGTCAGCCAGGAAAACAGCTTCCAGTAAACTAGGCTTTCTACACAGGTCTAAACAGTACTTCACATCGCAACACCTTTTACTGTATAAGGCTCAAACTGGACCTCATCTGGAATATAATTCCCACCTCTGGGCCAGTGCTACACAATACGCTGTTGATATGGTTAACCGCATCCAAAAAAGAGCTATAAGACTTATATATGACCCGTCTCTAACTTCCGACCTACAGTCTCTTGTTCTATCGCTATTACAATAGCAAGTGTGCCTCCGAAATACACTCCTTAATACCCTCGCAGGCCATTTTCGCTAGGAACACTCGGTTTGCCCATTAACACTATAATTACGCACTAAATATCTTGTCACACAGGTGCAATTTTTTTCACGGCGATCAAATTGAGGAATGCATTACCCAGTTCCTGTTTTCCTCCAAACTTTGATTTAAGCAATTTAAGGTAGCCACTTATAAACATTTCTCGGCAGCCTAACAATATCCCTAACTCCTTCCCAGTGTTTCTGAGTGCAAATCTTAGCCTGTTCAGGGATACTATTAGAAAGAAAGAGTCGTTAAGTATTCCTCTAAAAACAGAATAGGACATTGAAACAGCTGTTCAATGACACGGAGCAACAGGCGGGTTGGAATACAACACCTGAAACAGTCGAAGTTAGCACAACCTACTACTGCCCGCTGGCAATAAAACAAGATTCTGGAAAAAAGAAATAAATGACAGGTTAAGAACGCTTAAAAACAAACCACTGCTCGATGCAGCAGCCCAAGAGGTAAAAGAACTTCTTATCAACAACAGAAATGCATGCATGCAACATTCAGAAGTAAACTCATCCGTCGAAGACACTGACTACTCATTGTGGAAAGCGACCAAAAAGGCTAAACAGATTATAAAAGGTTCACTACAAATAAGGACGCGTCAGGGAAAACGGGCCAGGAGCAATGAACAGAAAGTATGTGCATTTGCAGAACACCTATCTGAGATCTTCCAACTACATCCATCAGAGAACGGACCTGAGGAAGAGGTAGAACTAACTCGATTACTAGAAACTCCCTATCAATTTGACCACCACTCCAACGTATCAAAATGTTATTAAAACTCTACACCCTAAGAAAGCGCCGGGATACAACCTGATCATTGGCAGAATTTACAAAGAGTTACCTAACAATGTAATAAAATATCTTACGCAACTATTTAATGCAGTATTACACATCGGATGCTTTCCGGATCAATAGAAGGTGGCACATATCGTCTTAATTCCTAAACCAGGAAAACCACTACTACCTGTAGCAGCCAAAGTATTCGACAAACTACTACAAACAAGATTTTCTCAAATCATAGAACATAACTGAACAATACCCAACCATCAATTCGGCTTCAGACAAGTGCATTTCACAATACAGCAAGTCCACCGTGTTGTCGACAAAATTAATAAAACGTTTGAAACAAACAATACTATTCCGCAGCGTTTAGTGACATAACACAAGCGTTCGACAAGGTATGACACATCGGACTGTTATTCCAGCTCCGTCTAATCCTTCTCTTAAACTATTTCCTTCTTGTTAAATTCGACTTACAAAGCAAATACTTCCTACTGAAAGTTGACATTAAACTTATGGAAACCCTAGGCAGTATTCTTGGGCCATTGTTATATATATATATATATATATATATATATATATATATATATATATATATCACTGCCACAACAAGTACCTTGGTTTACACCTGGAAAGGACACACATTTTCACAAACAGAAAACAAATAGGTCTAACTCTCACCACAATGTACTGGCTGCTTGGGCGTAACTCAAAAGGATCGAAAACAAGCCCTTTGCTTATAAGGCCATACTCAAACTAATCTGGAGCTATGGTATTTAACTTTGGGACACTGTTTCAACATCAAACATAGCTATCCTATAACATGTTCAATCCAAAGTGTTGCGCATGATTATAAATGCACCTTGGTGCGTATCAAATGCTATAGTTCAAAATGGCCTTAAAATCGCAACAGTCAAGGTAGAAATCGGTAATCTCAGCACAAATTATAAAACACGGTTTAGTGCACACCCAAACGATTTAGCAACAAATCTTATAGATCAGCCATTCAATAACAAGAGACTTCGCAGACATGCGCATAATGAATTACCTGATAGATTTTAATTATGTTTAAGTAACTGAATTTTAATTTTAGATCTAAGGCTGGTTTACAAGTGTATATAAAATAACATAGTCTAAAACCCTATTCGTAAGAAGAGTGGTTTTACTAAATATGTATTTACCGTTTATTACGGTATCCATTTCTCTTTAATATGGATAACAAATAATAAATAAATAATCATACATTTCCTCAGACTTTTTCCTCGTTCCTTTAATTAGGGAGTACTATGGAAGCAGTAAACAAAAGAAAAAGCAGGTTTTCAGAAAGAGACAGTTTAACTTCGAATTGAGTCAACAGTAAACAATAATTTTATTAATAGTCGTTTAACAGGGTTAGGAAATGAATTGTTTATGTATGTAACAAAAAGAGAAGAAGTAGTAGTAGTTTTATTTCTCGTTTGGTGTGGGGCTCTATCAAAAAAGTGTTCTCAATCAAGTTTGCGGAGTTCACTTATTTAGGAAAATTTGATCCCAATTATATTTTATTGAGTTTCATATACAGAGTGTTTGTTTGTAACTTGACGTTTTATTTAATATACAAGTATATAGATATGTAGTTTGCGCAAAACTCTCTGTTAGGTGCATTAATTTTCTTAATTTTACCTTACCCCCCCCTCCGGGACAATCAAATTACGGGGTATAAAAAATATGTTTTCTTGGTAAAAATGTAACTCCAAGGTGCTTGCCTAAGGAGTATAGTACGTGCTTAAAGCGAACCATCAAGAAAACATAAATTATTATAGATCTGAAGACGTTGTTGCCACCACCACCGCTGACATCCAGAGGTCCGACAGCGTTGTTGCTCAACCTACGGTATCAACCACGTGCAGGTAACGCATCAGCAACCACCGTTCAGAAAAGAGAGGGTAGAAACAGACAGGCAGCACAGCCTTCAGACGTTGCCCGTTAGCGGAGGGACCGCTAGCGGTGGCACCGATGTCCGACGCCACCAGTGAGACGGAAGATACCTGCTACGGATCCACCAGCCCTGACTAGGACTTCATCGCGCTAAAGAAGAATCCAAAAAAGATGTATTCACTCTACTGGAGGAGTTCACGGACAGCCCCGCAGGGAATAGACGACGACTGTCGGTGACACCAGGTAGAACGGTGCCCTCTGGTTAAATCGTCAGAAGGGATCGTCTTCACAAAGGAATCCGGATCCAGATTACCTCAATCTAGGATCGACTCTGTACTACACATACTTTACAAAGAGCAAACGTTTGCTTAAGGTAGAAATCTCCGAGTCCGACGTTAGCTCAGAGCAACACGAACGAGGGATTAATGTTTACCTTTTTATCAGGATGAAGAAACAAAGAAGCTGTATTCCAATTGTGTTGATGCAGCTACCAAGAGGAAAAGACACGAAAAAGATGAGGGAGGTGCAGCAGCTCATCTACGAGTTACCACCGAAGACTTTTTACGGCATCAGGCAGGCAGATGCGACGTTAGCTCAAGATAGCACTGCGATTGATTCTTGTGGAGCCAAGAGGTGTTTTCCCTTTTTGGGTAAACATTCAAAAGTTCGATGCGAAGACTGGTGCTCCACCATAAGTAAATACCCCCGATTTTGCTCTGTTTAACCTTACCGTTTTTACTGCAGTCGTTTACACCTAGGTGTCAACCGTTTTGTAGTAACCTGATTACTACAGTATGAGTTTTATTCCGCTTAACTAACACTTATTTTACATATCTACGGTAAGCACTAATAATCCATACATCATAAAACAGGACACAACCACCACCACCCAAGCTAATTTCAAATACAATATCCACAACTTGCAGACGAATCTCCACAACACGACAGAATTGAACATGAGCAAACTTTAACTTCTACTTACAATTTTGGCTTCTGTAATGGCGATTGGTTTATGTTTATGTTCATAATAATCACATATTTTCTTAGTGAAGGGGTGTGGTCGGCAATTTGACAATTTGCCTTGGTTGTCAAGTTGACCTGCCTTTTATTGAGTATAATAAAAATTAGTACATTTCAATTTGATATTTCATAAAAACCATTTTTTATACCAGTTAACTTAATATGTCACAAAGGGAAGGTGCTATTTAAACCTTTTTGGTTGGAAATGATTTGTGGTAAAGTAAGTAAGTAAGTAAATTATTAACGTATAATTTACAAAACTAAGCATTGATGTTACCCGCAACCCGTACATTGTTTTGTTTTTAACTTCCAACCTACATATACATATGTAGATTAATGAAGGTTATGCAATCGACTTTTTCCGCTAGCGCTAAATTGACTTATTAGTTCATTTTACAAAGTTTGGCCAAGGTCGGCCATGTGTGTGTACGCGTGTGTGTGTGGATGTTGGTGCGGGTGTGGGTGTGGGTGTTGGTGTGTCGGTGTGGGTGTGAGTGTGAGTGTGGGTGTAGATGTAGGTGTGGGTGTGGGTGTGGGTGTGGGTGTGAGTGTGGGTGTAGGTGTGGATGTGGGCGTGGGTGTTGGCGCGTGTGTTTGTGTGTGTGCGTGTGTGTTTGTGTACGTCTGCGTGCATACGTGTGTGTGTGTGCGTAAGTGAGTGAGTGTATGTGTGTGTGTGTGGGGGGGGAGTGCGTGCGTGCGTGCTTGCGTGCGTGCTTGTTTTCATTTCTCCTGCAGTTGATTAAATTTTGTGAGAAATTCAGCGGCGGAGAAAAGGGGGTTTATTAGGGGCAGTTTTTGGATTTAATCAAATATTTCTGGAACAGCTGTATATTTCAAAAATGAAAAAATACCAAGATATAGACCTTAAACATATCGATTAATTATATTTTATGCAATTTCTTGATACGACGCGTAATCTAGAGGCAAAAAGTTCCTAACGTAGGATTTTCTAAAAAAATCTGTAGACATCTTTTTTTAAAGAAAATTTAGTTTTACATAACTTTTCTTTACAAAAATGTCTTAATATAAAGCAAACTAGGTCTGAAAACTAATTAAATAGGATTAAAAATGTTTCAATTATATTATTCGTATTTTACAGAAGCAAGTGGCTTTGAAATTTTTTTTAAGTTAGCATCTATACGGCTGTTAACGTATATTTTGAAATGTTGTCTATTTTCGTTATGAACGTATTAAAAAAGAGGTTCATAATTACCTAAAAAATTATTATTGCATTTATTTTAATTTCCACTTAGTAGGTTGGAAAAGTATCTCTTTTCTTTATAGCAACGATTTGTTTATAAAGAATTATTAATTATTTATTGGAGTAAATATTAAACGCACTATAAACGTTAGAAAAACTTGCTGGTACAATGTTTTAACTATAAATCATTAAATGATTTTGATAAAACCTCCATTTGACGTAGAAAATAATCAATCACTACATGCAGGAGCCAACTGTAATTCAGTACGTTCTAGGACATCTGATGGACTCTGGCACCTACTGTTTGACGATGATGGCTGATTAAAAATCATTTTCGAAGTTGCCATTTTATTATTGATGCTTTCTTCTATATATTCTTCTGGAGTCCTCTAGAAACTGTGGATCGCCACAGGTTGCACTGTACATTTACTATTCATATAAAATATCAACAATATTGAGTGAATGATATGTTTTGGACGCAAACTTACATATCTCCTGTACAACTCAATCTCATTAATCCTCTCATTTCCGTCATAACGGTGAATATACGCTTCTTCCTTGTCTTAGTGTCTTCTCATATTTATCTCGTGATTTCCAGGGTAATCAACTAGCAACAGCTTCAAGCGCTAACGCCGATGTTTCAGGATGATTTTCATTATTTATTTCCATTTTCACGCGATAACACTTGACAAAATGTTTGTTTACCTATTTTGGTTTAGTTGCTGCAGGGATGGAAACGGCAATTTGATTCTTATAAAGTGTAATCCATTTCCATTTAGTGTCCGAAAAATGTTATGTATTATTCTTAAAGAAAAGTAGGTTCTTCTTTACTCATCGCGTTTCTAATCTCGGCTACGCCTCGATTAGAAAGATCATGACTCGTAAAGAAAAACAATACTTTTAATATACTTTATATATAATATACTTTAATAATATACTTTATTACACTTTTAACAATACTTATAATACAAATAACTACAACTTAAAGTTCAAGTTAAAAAAACACGTTTTTATAATTTAACAAATGCATAAGTGAAAGCAAATATATATATATATATATATATATATATATATATATATATATATATATATATAAATAATCTATAATAATTAATAATTTTAAGATAAGTTACTCAAACTATCAATAATTTATTAAACGTATCGTACTAAAACTGTTAATTCTTAATTATCGTTTCCATAATTTATGTCTTCATAGTACTCGAAATACTACATACTGAATTTTGTAACGGCTTTCCATGTTGCAGCATTTCCTTTTATCAAACTAAAAAAAGAGATTATCTCAGATGTCATACTAAATTTTTGATGACTTGGGCAAACGTTACTTTCTAAACTTAAAATGTTAGCTTTATTACTGTCAACGGTAAATCGACTTTTAAATCGGATTGTAGTTTTAGAGAGAACAAAATAAACTGCAAGGCATGGGAAAGTATAAAGAAAACGTTTTGTTAACAAGAATTTGTGATTTCCATTAGTTAAACCGTACGTTGTAGTCTCTCTGCATACAAGGCAAATGAAAATTCCGGATTTACTAATACTTAATGAAAATATGTAGCACTAGAATAAAGAGCAACCTAAGTAACGAATATACAATACAGACAGAAACATTACAATTGATAGCGTCACATATAAATGTAGTAAACCATATTAATATCAAATAATACTGGAAATATGTAGGTTCAGGTACGGATGGGAGAATCAAGTACTAAGATTCATCTAATATTCTTACAATAACACTCTTTCGTGTGGTAAATTGAAGGTCAGGATGGATAACGAATAAGCCTGGTCAATATTCTTATGAGTTAACGCATGCAAGAAAATTATATGTACTGCTTAAAAAACATAGCTCTGCGGCTGAAGTAATAAAAATAAACTGCGCCTATTGTTGATCGACAGAGAATGGAACGAGAGTAGTCACTAGAATAGAAGACGTTCAGTGTTCAACTTCAATAATGAAGAAAAGTAAGTGACGACTATTTAAATTATATATATATATATATATATATATATATATATATATATATATATATATATATATATATATATATATTCATGTATTTTAAGCTGTCGAAACAGTGATTAATTTGTACCTGGATATCTCATATTATGGTTAATTAGCAATGTACATTTTGGCAACTCAATTATCTATAATTCTAGATCTGTAAATTAATCAATACATTCTTATCTTTCATTTTAATATTTTAACATTTAACTTTAAACTAAAAACGAATAAAAATACATCTGCTATTATAAATAGCTACTTGATTAAATTTTAATTTTGGTTCAAGAATTAATTTCTCCTCTAATAGAATAATTACCTTTTTTTCATGATCATACAATAACAATTTTAACATTTTTCCTGCCATACATTAATCTTTATTCCCATACCTTCATTGCAACTTTTACATTTAATAGATGAAATTAACTCTCCAGAAATTACAATTAAATCAATATCATATTTTATAAGTGTTGAATTTGATTCTTATATAGGCGCTGAATTAAAACAAACAATAAATTATTTTCGGCTTCTAGATGTGGTTAATCGTTTATCTATTCCCTACAATTCAATTATGCGACTAATTGTTTTATCAATTGTGCGCGCGTAGATCTGTTGTTTTCCTTCCGAATGCGTTCTCTCTTCTTTGTGTACGCAGGAGGCTGAAATTCTTACCCGCGGAGCTATCCTTGTAAAGCTGTACCTACAAGAACCCGTTTATGTATTGTTCATTCGTTAAACTTAGTAATATACTATTATTTATACTATGTACATGACTATGGCCATTTATTATACAGAGCTGTGCAAAAGTATAACGTACGGTGAATCTTAATGGGTTAATGTTAATTTGATTTCACTTCCGCGTTAACCAAAAAATATAGTTGTGGTTTTAAAACGTGTCTCTATCAACTTTTCTAGTTCTCCTGTAACACGACACTATTGGAAGCAACGCCTGAAAACAAACAAAAACAACTTAAAACATCATAACGTATGGTACCGGAACGACACGGCATTATTAAAAGTAAAGCAACTACCACAAACCTACATGAATTTACTGAATTTGTGTCTTCGTCCCTTGACAAAAGATTATAAGTAGATACTATTTACACAGATCTAACAAAAGCATTTGACCGAGTAAATTATTGTATACTCTTATATAAATTAGATTGATATGGCGTTTGTAATAACGTATTGTTATTATTACAGTCTGGGCAGAAAGCAATTTGTTGAATATGGAGGTTTTAAATCTAATGCATTTAATAGTGGGGTTGCCCAAGGTTCTAATCTTGGTACCCTACTTTTTAAATACTTTTTAATGATGTAGTAGATTCTTTGGATGAAATTTGTTATCTTTATGCTTATGATTTGAAGATAGTGAATGAGATAAGTTCTGTACATGATTGTTATATGTTACAGGAATGTATTGATACATTAATTTCTTGATGTGCCAATAATAAATTAGACGTTAATCTAAACAAATGTAAGGTGATGACTTTTACAAGGAAGTGAACTGTGGTATCATTTTACTACAATATGAAAGGGATACCTCTGGAAGAACTTTTCGTACAGTAAGAAAAACCTCACTGCGAGCACGTAGAAATTATTCCAGCTCAGTTTCGAACAAAAACTGATACTTGGTACTATTTGTCCTTTAGTACTAAATAGACTAGAATTTCTTTGTCCACACCTTAGTAGCCGTAATAGTACAGTATTTACCTATACTATTCCAAACACTTTTCATCATTTTAACAGTGTTTACATAACTAGTTTAAGGTTAGCGAATTATATCTAACCATCATACATTGACATATTTTTTGATAACTTACACATAAATGAATTTAAGTCAAAAGTGCTGTGCTTATGTGAAAACTTTTAGCGGCCCCTTTATAATTCACTATATTCGCCACATCATACATTCCTGTATAACTCATTCTAATGTGCCCTCAATTTGGAAATATGCTATTATTAAACCATTGTATAAAACTTCAATGCCAGCCGATTTCTCAGATCTTCGACCAGTTGGTATATTGACGGTTCTTTAAAACATTTTTGAAAAATGTATTAACACTCAATTACTATTTCATTTAGAACGACATAATGTTTTGCCTATTTCTCAATCGGGTTTTAGGAAAGGATATAGATTTTCTTCAGTATTTTTAGATGTAGCCGATAATATATTCAGAGCCACAAACAGGGGTGAATGTATGGAATTAGTACTGATTGACTATTCCAAAGCTTTCGCTTTGCTATCAATCTTATACCACATCGGTCTTGAAAAACGTAGGAAAAGGCCACGTGTTTCGTTCCCTCCCAAAGGGGGGGGGGCGGGCTGCTCGAGCTTTTCGAGCTCCTTCACCCACGATCACGGATTCACAGCATACATACATTACGTATACATGCATGGTGGGATTAAGGATGGGTGTGGTCAGGATAGGATCGGAAGGAATGGAGTTAGGGTTCCGAGGGGGAAAAATACTACCCGAGCATTCGCCTAAGTAGCCGCACATGGTGTGCAGATACGCGGTGACCATGCCGCTACATGTGTATGAAGAAAACCCCCTGAAAAAACCTCATACAAGGTAGACGGTAACGCGCATCGAACCCATTACCTCTCGAATGCTAAGCATATCGTGTCACCACTTACGCTACTAGCTCGGTTCGGTCTTGTAATAGAAGCAAAGCATTATTTTTGTCGTATATACTTAACCGATATCAAAAAGTGGTATTGCCAGTAGGAGACTCTGACAAAGCATTAGTTGTACCTGGGTGCCTCAAGGATCTATCCTTGGACCATTGTTATTTTCAATCTACACTTCGTTTCTTTATTCATCTTTACTTCATTGTAATATCTATGCTGATGATACTCAGATATATAGGTCATTCCGACATGAGAATCTGGAAAAGAACGTTGCCTTAATTAATGAGGATGTAAACCACTTAATGCAATATTCTAAGCGCCATAATCTAAATTTTAACGGTGCAAAATGTTCTGTTCTTATCTTTGGTCATCGAACATTGCTTAAACAAATTCAAACCAACGCTAACTTTTATATTGGGGATCAAATTTTACCTACTCAAAATGTTGCCAAAAATCTGGGAGTTATAGTGGATTCTGACTTAAGATTTAAAATGCATAATAATAAAACTTTACAAAACGCTTATTCTACCCTTAAGTTTCTGTTCACTAATAGAGATATAATGAATTGTCAGAGTAAAAAGCTTTTATGTGACTCATTAGTTCTATTGCATTTAATTATTTCGATGTTGTTTACCACAAATGTATAGACTCTATTGATAAAAGAAGGATACAATTAGTTCAAAATTCCGGCCTTAGATTTATTTACGGTATTCGTAAACGCCATTACATTTCTGGGTATATTTCCAAAACGGGTTGGATGTCAATGGCCACACGGCGCCGTTTTCATTCAGCTTGCGCATACTATAATATATTACTTAAAAATAAGCCTCCATATCTGTATAACAAAATTCAATTTAGAACTGATGTGCACAATATTAACATTAGAAGGATGAACTTGGTAACTATTCCACAACATAAATTAGAAATCTTTAAACGATCCTTCTGTTATAATATTGTATATTGTATATTAATTTCATGCCACCATGTTCCCAACGCTTATCATATCATTAAGAACATTTAAAATAAAATTAAAACAAATCTTACTGTCTACGGCACTGGCATTTTAATGGTTCTAACTCTACCAAAATTGAATGGCAACGGTTAGGCGATAAGTTGTAATGAAAATGTTTCAATATTTAAAACACGGCTGAATTAATTCATTGTTTATTTCTTAAATTTTCTTTTTTTTTCTTCTTTAAGATACAGGTGGGAGAACAGTTGGGTGCATTCTACCTAGACAGAACTTGTTCCCTTTAACTTGTCCTATGTAGTACACAAGTACTGTATAGTATATTGTTTTGGATTTACAGTGAATGAACATTTATATATATATATATATATATATATATATATATATATATATATATATATACCTCATAGAAAGGCATTTTTTTGACACTTGTACCTTTATAGTACAGGTAAAGCCAAAATTAAGATTCTAAATTAACATAATTTTTGACAGTATTGACAATTTTGGAATTTTACTATAGTAGTTTCATACCCCTATCATTTAGCAACAAAAAAGATACTCTTGTGCGAAATCGATATCTCTTACCGCTTTCGAGAAAAATGCATTTTAGTGAATCCACGCAAATTGTTTTTTTATTTAGAATTTACGTTTTAAATAAAATAGTATTTTCGAAACTGTCCGAAAGTTAATTTTCAGTTCACCTGTACAATAAAGGTACAATGAATTCCAGTTAAGTATCAAATAATGCCTTTCTATCAGGTAGTTAGGATGTCTAAATTTCATAGTAATGAAAGAAGCCGTTTAAAAATTATCATTGAAATTCAATTTTTAACTTCTGACTTTGAAGGCCGATAACTGCATAACGAAGACAGATAGGAAAAAAATTCAAAATAAGACTAGGGTTAATTTGAGCCCCTCTATACGTCCTAGCAGTTTTGACCACACCTTTCTGGACACCATATATATTGTAGGTAGCCGACCGCGAAAATTTTATTATTGTAATAAACGTCCGTAAAATCGCCATTGTGACATCCTGATAATATGTCGTAATTTGCTAATGTTTTCAAAAGATTTCAGTTATATATTTTATGTAAGGAATGTGAGATTGTTTGTAACATATTTGTCTAGGGTTGTAAAACACATGTTGCGGGGTGAGTAGTAGGTGCACGCTTAAAAATCCTTTTTTGAAGGGGCGTAACGAATCATTGGAATTTCATATGAGTCGATTCTTAAGGGAAAAAAGTCACTAGACTAATAACTAATTGTGTCGGTACAGACCGCGATCAAAAGATATCTTCGTTTGTTACTTGGAAACTCGAGAGAGAAATGTTGTTACGGACGAACGCGTATTTTTAAAATTAAGATGTCGTGCAATAATTAATATGAAACTGTTCCAACGGAAATTAATGTTTCTTGTTTTTTTATTACTTTTGAAAAACAGGGGTGGTTTTTCGGGAGTAGATATAGTTAGTTTTGAAATCGAAGGGAGGGAAGTTACAGTTAGAGTGTCAATCGAGCCAGATCGATTTTTGGGTTAATTAAATACCTTCATTGTAAACAGTCTTTAATATAATTCTTGCGTGTACATTTTTCTTTTGAATTTGCCAACACTAAGGTGTCTTTTCTTTTGGAGTTAAACCGCATATGTTAACGATTTGTGTCTGTGATCAATTAAGGGAATATTTACTCTAGTGTAAGTATGTATTTTTATATAAATGAAAGCTCGCAGTCGATCATTTTACCAGTATATGTAACGTATTAAAAGAATCAAACATTGCCTTACGAAGGTATCTCATTCGTAGGCGGGCTCAGTAAGCGGAAATCCGATAAAATAAAGGACAGTACCGGGCAACTTCACTCTAGTATTTGCGCGAATTAGCGTTGTTGTTTGTTATTTATATTTATGTCGAGGTAGCTGGTGAACGGGTACATGATACCGCTTTGCTTACTAATTGTTGCATTTATTTGAAACACTGTAGCTAGCGGACCGACAAAATTTTATTATTGTAATAAACGTCAAATCGCCATTGTTACTGCGATATAAAAGATAATTAGTGGGTTTCTGATATCTTTGTAATACGTCGTAATTTGCTGTTTTCGGAATATTTTATTTTATGTATTTTTATGTAAGAAATGTGGGAATGTTTGTAATTGATATTTGAGTAGGTTGAACAGAAAAAGGAAACATATATTAGGGTAGAAAAGCAGGCGTTCTGCCGAAACTGGCTTGACGAATTATTGAAAATTTCTATACGCTCGCTCTTAATGCAAAAATGCGATTGATTTAATAATTAATTACGGCTGAACGTAGCGAAAATCCAAAGGGATCTTTGTTTGGTACGTTGAAACTCGAGACCTAAATGTAGGGCTTGTTACGGACGAATGCATATTTTCAAAATAAAGATGTCGTTCAATAATTAATATGAAAAACGAAGGGAAAGGGCAGTTGCTGTTGAAATTTCGATTGAGCCGGATTGCTTTTATTGTTTTAATTATTTTATGCAAAGCGTTTAAAATGTCCGATCTAGATAATATGCTAGTGTAAACCTTATTATTTCGATTAACTGAATTGCAACAATTTTCCTTATTCGTTGAGTACATTATTAACTGATTCTTTACAACGCTGGGTAACTAAGTGATAAAAAAATGTGTTTAAGTATTTACTAAAAATAATGCTAGTAAACCCTCTTAAAAACTCGTTCAACCTGAATTAAAAATATATACAAAGTGTTTCACAACAAAGTTGCTATCATTTCCGGTTAAAACGGAAGTTTATTGTAATTAACATGCCAGCATAATAACGTTCAAGTGAAAGGTAATGTTACTGTTAGTACAATCTCTAGATCGCGCATAGTACCTACGAAAAACCTTTATACAAATTTTTTGTCTATAATTGAATTGTACTTAAAATCCGGTCTCTATACTTTTGACCTAAACTTAATAATTTTTCAGGTATCCGCTAAAAATACTTTAAGGATCGTGTAAAGAGCTTTTTTTTTATTATCCTAACAAAAACATTCAAGAAAATTAATATCTAAGTAGTCAAACTAAATATTGCTTCAAAAATGATAACAAATAACATGTAAATTGCTAATCACCTGACTTATTGTAATTATCCAATTTAACATTTTTCCTACAAATTGCAAAAAACAGCATTATACTTAAAAATTTTGAAAAATGGCTAAAGAGAAAGTTGCTTATTTAAATTTTTTACCCATATACCAGTTCTTAGCGTAATGTTTAAAAGTATTTTTATCAAATGATGTTCTTTAAATCAGTACAAATGTGTAGTGTGGTAACAGCCGATTATTAAGGGTTTTTTTCTTAATATTTTTTATTGTTTGCTCACAGATATGTAATTTTGACATTTTACGTGCTTATCTACCACATTTATCCTTATCTAATGAAATAAACCAAATTTGCATAAAGTTTGATTTAGGTTTAGTGTTATATTTTTTAGTTCCTAAAAGAATGTATCAGAAGCGTTTAATAACAATTTGCCAATTGATTGGAAGTAGTTTCAAAATCATCCATTTTGCCAATATTAAAAGAAAATAAATATCATCCTTATAAACCGCAGTTTGTCAGTAAACTTTACGATTAGATTACGGTCGGACATTGGATTTTTCTTTTTGGGTTGAAGGCGAAATAGAGGAAGACCGGATGTTTGAAAGAAACATTTTGTTTACTGGCGAATCGACCTTTACAACCAACGGTATTGCTTCCTCCCAAAATTGTAGATGGTGGTAAGTAAATAATCCAAATTTTGTTGTCCACAGCGACCAATACTAACAAAAAACACACGTTTGGTGTGGTATGTACAATGGGAGGTTTCTGGAGTCGTATTTTTTTAGGCAAAATTTAAATGGTATGATATTTTAATTTTTTACAAAACCATGTGCAGGAATTTATTGAGGTACTGCCATTGGATTTAAAAGTTCGTGCATGGTATCAGCGTGATGGCTATCCAGTTAATTGTGCTAGAATTTTAACAAACAATGGATTGGTAGATTTTCGAGCAATAAATGGCCGCCACACTCACACAACGTGACACCCCTGGATTTTTTCTTATGGGGCTACTTAAAACAGAACGTCCATAAAAATAGACGATTTGCAAAGTTGGATCAACTTGAACAACGAATGGTTAGATGAGCAAGGGAAATTCCTAAAAATGTTTTACGTGCTACTGTGGATGAATTTGCAACTAGAACAATTGTATATATATATATATATATATATATATATATATATATATATATATATATATGAAAGAGATGCATGTCATACAGAAACTATTAGACAGATTTAGACTTAGGTGTTTTAATTTACTGTTCAAGTTTCATTAATTCTTTTAGCATTAACTTGTTATTACATTTTCTACCGAATCTTATCTTGTTTTACTATTTATTGTACCTATTTTCAATTAACGTAACGTTTTAAAACGTCTCAAAACTATGGGTATAATCTTAAGCCTTTTTTGATATTTTGCAGAATAAGGGCATTTTATTGAGAAAATTTCAATTATACGTCATTTATCACTAATCGGTACGCCACTGGTAGAATCTGTCTAGTGCATATTTAGTTTTACGTGATGCCCCAGCTTTTATCTGGAATAAGAGAAATAATGAGAAATCGATATTAACAAAGTTTTGCTTATAGACCAAACTCTTTGGACCACACTGTATAGGTAGAAAATTAAATACTAAACAACTCTTGCCTTATAGGAAATTTTCGAAACTTTGAAAAATAATGCCATTTCTTGTAATCTTGAAAAAAAATTTCAAATCTGACATTTACAAAAGGTCACGTGATGACGATTTGCATGTCATTTGTTATCATTTTTGACGCAAAAACTGATCACAAAGGCAAAATTTATCTACAAGCAATCAGGAAAAAAATCTCATATGATGACAGTGTTTTCACAACCCTCCTTTATAACGGTTGAATTTGCGTTAGTAAGTTAATTAAACAAAAGTTAAAAAGTAAATTATTACATAATAGATGTCACTATAATTTGTGTTATGTTTTATACCTTTTACCTTACATTTCAAAGTATTTTTAGTAGATTAGGACGTGCTGTGGATATTTGTATTACTTATAGATAGTTTCAAAAAGGCGACTATTGCTTTGCCCTTTTACCTTCCAACCTACATATGCACATGCATGTAGGTATAGAAGGTTGTGCAATCGACTTTTTATTTCACTATCGCTAAATCGACATATTATCGCATGCTACAACTTTTGGCCAAGTTTCGCTAAAATCGGCCATGATGTGTGCCTGTGTGTGTGCGTGTGTGCGTGTGTGCATGTGCGCGTGTGCGTGTGTGCGTGTGCGTGTGTGCGAGTGTGCGTGTGTGCGTGTGTGCGTGTGTACGTGTATGCGTATGTGCGTGTGTGCGTGTGCGTGTTTGCTAGTGTGCGTGTGTGCGTGTGTGCGTGTGTGCGTGTGTGCGTGTGTGTGCGTGTGTGGGTATGTGCGCGTGTGCGTGTGTACATGTGCGTGAGTCTGCGCGTGTGCGCTTGTGGGCATGTGGGTGTGTGCGCGTGTGAGCGTATGCGCGTGTGGACGTGAGTGCGTGTGGGCGTGTGGGCGTGTGTGTGGACGTGTGCGTGTGTTGTAACGTGTAAAAATCGATATCGGATACTTTCTGATCGATTCTATAAATTTCCTCTGATTATTACTGTTTGGAAAAACAAAATGTATCTGTAGCCTGAATCGTTAGGGTTGTTATTTGCTTAAGTTTACTCGTTATTATTTCTCTACCTTGTATTTACTGCCTTTACCATTTATTATAAAGGATTAAATGATTTTATTTTATTACGTTTACTTTTCTACGTTATAAAGGAATTATTTTCGTATTCACCTTTGTATTTCATTACAAAATTCTTAAAATAAATCTGCTAGTGCCACCAATACGAGGGTTCTGGTTATTTTCAAATTCTTAGATTTTATAGATACCTGTCACTTTGCTAAATTACCACTAGATGGTGATACCATTGAATAATTGCATATTACTAATCATGGTTTATTGAAAACAAATATCTGTTTAACATTTTTACAAAATTTGATAAGGACAATTCTGTTGAATCACTTTTTCAGAAGGGGTGGTTCTTTTAACACGGCCATTTTGTTGTGGTGTAAAATTATATTTCAGAAAATTTCTCTGATTTCTGTTTTCTCGGTGAAAATCACCACGTCTGGGAAGGAAGTTTTGCTCAACAATTATTTCTCCATTTGTTGAAGTAATAAAATCGCATTAACGCGGATGTAAAAATATGTTACTTACACCCACATGGTGAGTTGGCTTAAACTACGATATGTAAATTGAAGGAAATATATTTAACCAGTTCGTGGTAAAGTATCACATACAGCTCGTCTTCCACCTATAGAGGTAAAACAACGTTATATGAATAAACTGATGTTATATCCCTTTTTCTAGCTTTTCTTTTGGGTCTTTTCGTCTTGCGTTTTCCTTCTTCGTGTATTGGTTGCTGTTAAGATGCTACGTTATGTACCTTTAGTTTCGCTTTTGATATTGCTACGATGTGCTCGGAACTGGGAATTAGAGTAATTGACTACTGGTAGCTGCCCAGTAATGACGAGGATGGAAATTAAACTGTACTAAATAAAGTACTTACTCGTTCAACAATCAGGTTAGATATTTCCTTATCGCTTGTATAAATTAAGAATGCATTGTCAAGTTTACTTCATAATCTGTTTTGTATCATGCATGGAAATCACCTGAGACCACTGCAGCTTCTACGAAAGATTAGGTGTATTTAAATCCATCACATTACCAATTATTCTTACTGAAATATTTACTTGTGTTGCAATTTCATTGGCACATTGCTATCCGAAACCATTTATTTTTTATAAAAACTTCACTAAAGTAGAGCTGTTATAACCGGATCAATCCATTAGCCAATAATTTGTGCACATACTTAACCAAATTCAAGGTAATTACTACTGAACTTTTAAATAAACCACACAGTGATGTTCTAGCCGTTAGCTTCCATTTTGGAGGTTATGTTATTAACAGTTAACTACTGTTTACACTTTAGTTGCGAAGTAGCAATAACTCAAAGCATAAATTGTGTATACCGGTTGTCTATCTCGATATATTTGATTATATGATTGTTAGGTTTTAAGTACTTTGCTGTCATTAGGGATAAGAGTATTTAGATCGTTGGTATCTAATTTTACTGGCTTAGTAACTCGTATATGTATGCTAGGATTAATAGAATGAACTGGATAAGCTTCTGCGATTCTTTATATATCTACTTGAATTTGTTATGGTTAAAGGGGCGATTTGTGCTTGTATATTGTGAAACGAAAGGCAAGTTGGATTGTTACCTTTCTAATGTTAACTATTACGGTTGTTTATGTATATAAATTTTCCTTTTCAGGGATTACGTCTGAAAGAACTTTCAGCGTCCCAGAGAGGAGCATTACGTGTTATTAATAATTCTAGATAATTTAAAAGTGAATTTATCACAAGTAAATCTCACGACTTGCCTTCGTCAGTGTTAATATTCATACCTGCGCTCAATTACGCAGTTTCACCATTTTTCGGTGTTCTTATTGTGATATCAGGATAAATTTATTAGTAGTAGTGTTATGGGGAAAAATTGCATGTTTTGATCACATGCACTATAAGAAAACGTACACATGGTCTTATTGATTATTATTCATATATATATATATATATATATATATATATATATATATATACAAGGTGTCATTAGTGCGCCGTCGGAAGATCCTGGCTTTATTATTAAAAATAAAAAAAATTTTATAGCGCCGATTTATATCAGACTTAGATGTGCATATAATAAAAATAGTTTCATCCCTATAGGGTGTTCCATAATTTCAGGACCGGACTCAGCTTTGTTTTGTTAAATGGGACCCGATATTTATTTAATTTTATTATTTGTCTTGTTGAATGCTACTTCCTTTTTAAATTTATTTTGTGGCGTTGCCAAGTTAGAGCATTTTTTCTTTAAAAAAGTGAAAATTTATACCTTTACTTAAATTGTTCTGAAGACTTTAATATTAACAGTGGAACTGTAAGGTTTGGCAGACGGGTAAAAAGGACCTTGTTCTATCTTTTGACCTTCATACTTCCTGATTATACTATACTGGATGTTTACAAAATATGGTCAATTTTTGCAAATTTGAAATGACCATAACTTTTGTTTTTTAAATGGAACACCCTGTATTTTATCATGTCATCGTGTTCTGTTTTTAATTCTCTTATTAAGCATGTAATATACCTAACGTTACGCGTTCTCGAAATATTGAAGATTTGTTGCAAAATTAATGACAACTGTGACAAACTGGACGGTCTATGCAAAAGTAATAAAGCAAACAAAAGACTTTGTATTTGAAAAATCATAAATTATTGAGAAAATTATAATAAGTTATAACTAATGCAAATGCTCGATGTGTTCACCATTTTCTTGCAAACAGGTGTGAATTCTCATCAAAAAAGAATATTCAACATTTCGTAGCATATTTTGGTTAACCATTTGAAATGCATTCCGTATTCTAATTTTCATATCTTCTTTGGTGGTAAGAGATTCTTCATATACTAAGCTTTTAATATAACCCCACAGGAAAAAATCTAATTTTGTCAGATCAGGAGACCGAGCTGGCCATCCTACTGGCCCTCCTCTCCCAATCCATTTATTGGGAAACGTTCTGTCTAGATGTTCTCTAACAATGCGACTATAGTGGGGAGGCGCACCATCCTGCTGAAACCACATCCTTTGACGTATGTATGTCTAACGGCAATTCTTCAAGGAGCGGAGGTAACTCATTTTGAAGAAATTCAAGATAGGTTTGACCATTAATGTTTCTTTCAAAAAAGTAAGGTCCAATTATATGGTTCCCTACTATCCCACATTCAAAGACCAGCGATGCTGATGATCTATTCTTCTAATAGCGTGGGGATTTGTATTGCCATAATAATGGAAATTATGCCTGTTCACAAAACCATTTTCATGAAAGGTTGCTTCGTCGGTCATCAAAATGTGTTTAAAGAAATCATTGTCCTGTCCTAATCGTTCAAGTGCCCACTGGGAAAACTCCAAGCGCCTTTGAAAATCATTTGCATTCAGCTCTTGGACTAGTTGAACGTGGTATGGATGAAATTTATTTTTTCGAATAATCTTGGAAACACTAGTTTGACTAATACCTAAATCAGCACTGAGGTTTCTTGTGCTAACGTTTGGATTTTCCACTACACTGGTTAGTACCACAAATACGTTTTCTTCGTTTATAACCCTTTTTTTCTCGTTCTTTTCTTTCGTATTGTACATATCCTGTTCTTTTAAATCTTTCTTTGAGTTTTTCAAATATCCTTGGATCAGGACACCTGCGCTCAGGAAATCGTTGTTGATAAATTCTGGAAGCAAGAAATGAATTTCTTTCACCTTCGCCCAAAGCGTAGACCATGTCAATACATTCATCTTGTCAAAATTTCATTTTTCACACTAAACTGAGGAACTAGTGAATGACGTTTAAGCCAAACGTCAGAAATTATAAATCGCAGGCCTACTGGATGCCCTTTTTACACTTATTGCCATATTATAAAATTATGATTTTAAAAACTCGAATAAGAAGTAAACTTTTGTCCATTAGTGTTTATTGGACCATCTTGTCAACAAGACATTTACGATTTGTAAATATTCAAAGCAAAAGTCATGATTATTTTATTAATTTTGCAACAAATCTTAAATATTTCGAGAACGCGTAACGTTAGGTATATTACATGATTAATAAAATAGTAAGAGAATTAAAAACAGAACACGATGACATGATAAAATACAGGGTGTTCCATTTAAAAACAAAAGTTATGGTCATTTCGAATTTGGAAAAATTGACCATATTTTGTAAACACCCAGGATAGTATAATCAGGAAGTATGAAGGTCAAAAGATAGAGCAAGGTCTTGTTTACCCGTCTGCCAAACCTTACAGTTCCACTGTTAATATTAAAGTCTTCAGAACAATTTAAGTAAAGGTATAAATTTTCACTTTTTTAAAGAAAAAATGCATTAACTTGGCAACGCCACAAAATAAACTTAAAAACGAAGTACCGTTTTTTAGCATTCAACAAGACAAATAATAATAAAATTAAATAAATATAGGGTTCCATTTAGCAAAACAAAGCTGAGTCCGGTCCTGCAATTATGGAACACCCTATAGGGATGAAACTATTTTTATTCGATGCACATCTAAGTCTGATATAGATCGGCGCTAGAACATTTTTTTATTTTTAATAATAAAGCCAGGATCTTCCGACGGCGTACTAACGACTCACCCTGTATTAATACAGGGTGGGTGTCTACTGCGTGGACGGAGAATTGCTCCTTAACTATTAGAGATATCAAAACTAATTTTGGTGTGGTAATACACGATCATTGGACCCACATTCTAAAAATATTTAGGTATATACAGGGTGAATGACAAAAATATGCCAGCCTAAACCTGTGTTTTTTATGGAACACCCTGTATATTTTTGCATTTTTTGATTCACTGTTGCATTTGGAATAAAAGTACAGAAATTTGTATCTGTATCACTAACCGTTCCGCAGATATCGTTACTTTGGTACCAAAATAGAGTTAACTTTGAAAGCACGATGCGTGCGCTGTCACCACGATTTTGTAAATCTGTTTATACCCGCGACTCTTAATAGTCTACTAACAAACAAACTTGGAAATTTTTCGAAAACATGTAAAACTATACAGAATGATTAACTTACGCGAAATGTAATTTTTTCTCAAATTTTTCAAATGCAACACCCTGTATATTTTTTTCAAATTTTGATTTCCCGTGAAAAGTAGATACTAATTGATAATAGGTTTCATAGCCGTAAAACGGACCCCTCTTGAGATATTGACGTTTTTTTTTGATAATATTAACATACCGAAGAACAAGTAAAACAAAATCCAGAGCAAATAAGAAAATACGAATGGAAAACAAATTCTTTAACTAATAGGAAAACTTAATTAATAACTAAACAATAAAATAATTCTATACACCTAAAAATAAGTTGAATAAGTAAACATAAACGAATAAGACCATAAATTCAAATTAAATGTTCAAAATGCTGATCACGCGTAGCTAAAAACTTTGCAATTCGCTCGGTAAACGAAAGATTCTCTCGTAACAACATTAGAGGCGAAATAAATTGAAACGCAGCTCTAATTCTATTTTCCATATCTTTTGGTGGGAGGATGTTGGTAAACTTTTTCTTTATCGTGGCCCCAAAGGAAGAAATCAAGGGGCGTAAGATCAGGTGATCAGACTGGCCAGTTTTGCACACCACCTCGTCCTATACACCTCATCGGATAATTTCTGTCGAGATATTGCCTAACGTTGATTGCATAGTGTGAAGGGGCGCCATCCAGTTGAAACCACATCGTACGAATATTATCTATCTCGATATTTTCTAAAAGCTTGGGTAAATCATTTCCCAAAAACTATAAATATATTTCGCCAGTAAGACTCCCATCAAAGAAAAAAGAACCAATCACATTAAAATTGATTATACCACCCCACACATTAACTGACCATCGATGTTGGTCATTAACAACTCCTAAGATGTGTGGATTAGTATCTGAATAATGATGATAGTTATGTGTATTAATATTGCCATTATTGTGAAAAGTTGCCTCATCCGTAAATAGAATGTTATTAACAAAATTGGGTTCTTCATTGACTTTAGTAGTTACCCATTGGCAGAAAGATTCACGATTTTGAAAATCTATTTCACTTAAAGCTTGATGTTGCTCGATATGATAAGGATACAATTTGTTTTTTAATTTAAAGCTGCGAACTGTATTTCTATCTAGGTCTAGGTGTGCGTGTGTCTTAGCTCTCTGGAACTAATTTTCGGATTTTCTATAAGAGATGCCACAACTTGAAACTCAATTTCTTCATTTGGGCTAGTTTTTGCGCGCTTGGGATAATACACACTTCCAGAATTTATAAATCTCTCAGCTACACGATCTAAACGATTCTTTCCGCGGCTATCTTCTCTCTGGGTATCGTTCACAGTACAAACGGGGGTAGTCAGCAAAGCATTTCTTTGACTTTCGCCGTAAATAAAGATCATATCGACCATTTCTTCTTTGGAAAAATTAATTTTATACAAAAATTGACAAAACGACAATTCAAAAACACACAAACTAATGGAACAATATTTTAATGGTTATACAAACGTCAGAACAATAGATGCAATTGTTCCTCTTTATTACGAGCGGATAACCTACCTAATTTGTTTTGTTGAATTCTATTGTCATAGTAAATTTGTATTTTAGAATATTTTTACATAAAAGCGTCAATACATCAAGAAGGGTCCGTCTTATGGCTATGAAACCTATTATCAATTAGTATCTACTTTTCACGAGAAATCGAAATGTAAAAAATTATATTTCGCGTAAGTTAATAATTCTGTATAGTTTTACATGTTTTCGAAAAATTTCCCAGTTTATTTGTTAGTAGACTATTATTAATGGTTGGTAGTATAAACAGATTTACAAAATCGTGGTGACAACGCTCGCATCGTTGTTCCAAAGTTAACTCTATTTTGGAACTAAAGTGACGATATCTGCAGAACGGTTAGAGATACAGATACAATTTTCTATACCTTTATTCTAAATGTAACAGTGAATCCAAAAATGCAAAAATATACAGGGTATTCCATTAAAAAAACCCAGGTTTGGGTTGGCATATTTTTGTCAATCACCCTGTATATATCTAAATATTTTTAGAAATGTAGGTCCTATGATCTTGTATTATCACACCAAAATTGATTTTGATATCTCTAATATTTAAGGAACAATCTTCCGTTTTCCGCCATATATATATATATATATATATAAATACCTATATCAAACTTCTGCATATAGCAGTCTTTGTTGGGAATTTAGAAATAAATTTACGCTTGTTGAGGGAATGGTCGATTAATTCCTATTCCTGTTGCTCCCTGGTTCAAGCCTTACAGGGTCTCTCTTTCAAGAAATAATAACTTATCTTTCCTTTCTTTACAGCTTGTGGCGCCTGCTTCTTGTCTGTTCTTCTTATATAACGGTTTAACATTTTGTTATTGTTTTCCAACTAACCTAACCATCTTTTTCAATTTTTTTCCTCACTTCAAAACACACGCGCTATCCGAGTGCTCTGCGGTCTCAGGCCCGTTTAGCTGATTTGCTAGTCGAGCGAACCATTTCTTCTCCTTTTTATGTGACGTGGTTGGTTGCAGTGTGCCTGTGTGCGTGTGTGTGAGTGCGCGCGTGTGCTCTTGTGGACGTGTGCGCGTGTACGCATGTGCGTTATGCGCGTGTGTGCGTGTGTGCGTGTGTGCGTGTGTGCGTGTGTGCGTGTGTGCGTGTGTGCGTGTGTGCGTGTGTGCGTGTGTGCGTGTGTGCGTGTGTGCGTGTGTGGTGGTGTGCGTGTGTGCGTGTGTGCGTGTGTGCGTGTGTGCGTGTGTGCGTGTGGCGTGTGCGTGTGTGCGTGTGTCTGTGTGCGTGTGCGTGTGTGCGTGTGTGCTGTGCGTGTGTGCGTGTGTGTTGTGGTGTGTGGTGTGTGAGTGTGTGTGTGTGTGTGTTGTGTGTCGTGTGTGCGTTGTGCGTGTGTCGTGTGTGCGTGTGCTGTGCATGTGTGCGATGTGTGCTGTGGTGTGTGGTGTGTGCAGTGTGTGGTGTGTGGTGTGTGGGTGTCTGTGCGTGTGTGCGTGTGTACTGTGTGCGTGTGTGCGTGTGTCTGTTGCGTTGTGCGTGTGCGTGTGTGCGTGTGTGCGTGTGTGCGTGTGTGCGTGTGTGGTGGTGTGGTGTGTGGTGTGTGTGGTGTTGTGCGTGTGTGTGTGCGTGTGTCTGTGTGCGTGTGTGCGTGTGTGCATGTTGATGTGTGAGTGTGCGTGTGTGCGTGTGTGCGTGTGTGCGTGTGCGTGTGTGCGTGTGTGCTGTGTGCGTGTGTGTGCTGTGTGCGTGTGTGTGTGCATGTGTGGCGTGTGTGCGTGTGATGTTTCTGTGTGTGTGTGCGTGTGTGCGTGTGTGCGTGTGTGCGTGTGTGCGTGTGTGCGTGTGTGCGTGTGTGCGTGTGTGGTGTGTGCGTGTGTGGTGTGCGTGTGTGCGTGTGTGCGTGTGGTGGGTGCGTGTGTGCGTGTGTGCGTGTGTGCGTGTGTGCGTGTGTGCGTGTGTGCTGTGTGCGTGTGTGTGTCATGTGTGCGTGTGTGCGTGTGTGCGTGTGTGATGTTTCATGTGTGCGTGCGTGTGTGCGTGTGAGCGTGTGTGCGTGTGTGCGTGTGTGCGTGTGCGTGTCGTGTGTGCGTGTGTGCGTGTGTGCGTGTGCTGGTGTGTGTCGTGTGTCGTGTGTGTGTATGCGTGTGTGCGTGTGGCGTGTGGCATGTGTGCGTGTTTGCGTGTGCTGTGTGCGTGGTGTGCGTGTGTGCGTGTGTGTGCGTGTGAGCTGTGTGCGTGTGTGTGCGTGTGTGCGTGTGTGTGCGTGTGTGTGCTGTGTGTGCGTGTGTGGGTGTGTGCGTGTGTGCGTGTGTGCGTGTGCGTGTGTGCGTGTGTGCGTTGTGTGCGTGTGTGCGTGTGTGCGTGTGTGCGTGTGTGCGTGTGTGCGTGTGCGCGTGTGTGCGTGTGTGCGTGTGTGCGTGTGTGCGTGTGTGCGTGTGTGCGTGTGTGCGCGTGTACGCGTGAGTACGTGTGTGTGCGTGCGTGTCTGCATGTGTGCGCGCGCGTGTGTGTGTGTGTGTGAGTATGTGTGTGTATGTATGTTAGATAAGCCCAGAACAGAAATATCTACGTACTTAAAAAATTTGCATTTAAGCTTGTTTTCATTTGGCTTAGAGCTGATTAGATTTTGGTAGAAATCCAACGGCGGAGAGGGGGTCTTATTAAGATCAGTTTTAGGTATTTATTAAATATTTCTAAAAGATATAAAAAGACCTAAATATGGATTGATTTTATAAGAAAAGGTGTAGACTTGTTCTTTACAGAAAATTTAATCTTTCATAACGTTTCTGTATAAACTTTCTTACTATAACGCAAGGTAAGTCTAAAAATTAATTAAATGGTAAATATATATATATATATATATATATATATACAGGGTGAACCTAATTTAATTTGCGTATACAGAGATATCGAAAACCGTAATAGATAGAGTATCGGTTAAATGAGAAATAAGTTTCGTAATTTGTTGGGTAGTACATGAGTATAAAGAAGTTTGGTTTTTTCCGACTAGTTCCGGAGATATTCGACAAAATCCGAAAATGCTCATTTTCGTTTTGTAAGACTAGCGATGTTATTATAACAGATATCAAAAAATTACTCTAAACTTTTTTTTTAAATAAAATTTACTAGAACTTGCCATACCAAACATTTCAATACGACGTTTTGTCTTTTTAGGACCACCCTCAACAATATTTTTTTAAATGCGGACCTGGATTTTTTACTACAATTTTTTGTAATGTTCTTATAGCTTAATACAATGATATAAAATTCTTGACTATTCTACTACGTTTCGTCTGTGAAAAATCATCATCTTCATGGTTTCTTACTGAAATGAATTAAATTTTTTACTACATTTCTTTGTAGGTTTTGTGTAATCTTAATACACTGCTATGGCATCCCTAACCATACACATTTTATCTATGATCATCATCTATAAGCCTTTTGTAATAGACTTTAAATCAGTATTTATAAAAAAATAATGATAATCACAAAATTGAACAGTTTATTTTTACATCTAATGATAATGAACAAATGTGATATTTGATGTAAAAATAAACTGTTAAATTATCATTATTTATAAATTATAAAAACTTATAAATGATCATAAGATCATTAATAAAATATTAGTCAAAAAATGATTTTGATCGATGTATAAATTTAAATTTATGTAATTGTATCTTATATGTAATCCATTTAAAAAATATTAAATCGAAATGTTTGAAATTGTAGTAAATAAAGTTGAATTTTATTAACGATTATAACGTTTATATCAACGAAATTAAGTCATTCGGATTTTGTAGAAGAACTTTCGGAATTAACCATGTATCTACAAATAAATCATAAATATTCGTAAGATTTATCATTTGATAAATTATTTTTCACTGTATACTATATAGTTATTTTTCATGTTGATAATGCTATTAATTAAGGAGCATTAAAAAAGAAAGTTCCTAAAACTATGCACAGTAGGAAGGAGTTACCGTTTCCGAGATACAGAACTTTGCAATACTAATTTTTTTAAACTTTTCATTATAACTCATTAAAACGAATGCTTAGATTTTTTCATGTTGGGGATAATGTCTATTAATTAAGGGGCATAAAACAAGCGACAAGAATGTTCACAAACTTGCACAGTGGCGGAGTGGAGGGTGCTCAACCTTCCATAAACAGAACTTCTACGCCAATGACTATTTTTAAAAACTGTTATTTTCATTATCTACATACAGTTTAACAAAAATAATGTACCTTCTTCTGTTTAGAAATTCCTGTGCGTTTCAGAGTTATTTTGATTTTTAGTGTTTGATGTGGTACTAAGTTAAGTAATGTGCTTTATGTGAATAATTGAATATAAAGTTTTTAATAAAAAAGATATAATAAAACATTTAGAGCCATTTTAGTACCTAACGATTGTTTCTTTAAAATTTCAAATACATTTTCATTTATAAATAGGTAGGTTATCGGTTTTTTTTAGTATCCATTGTTATTATCCTCGTATAAAAAGAAATGCATAATTATTATTGTTATGCGGTCAATACTTTCTGTATAATTATGTATGTATCAATTTCGCCATAAACATGTATGTAGTTTTTAAGTGAGTTTCTAATAAGTTATAGACCGCTGCTCACTTGCTCTCATTAAAGAGCCGCCACTGTATCAAGCCATACTCAAATACAAGACTTTTGTAAATTGAAATCTGTTTAGTACACTGATTTTAACAATCCTTATTTATTATTGTAACAATACTTAATTAATAATTGTGAAATTAATAAGAATTCTTAGCAATAACGATTTATAAATAAATAACAATAACACTAGTATAATAAAATTAGACACTTTGTTCAAAATGTAAACCGTTCTTTTCAATACACATTTCACAGCGACGTACAATAGAACGTCTTAAGTTAATTAAATGATGCACCCTACATACATGTTTATGGCGAAATTGATACATACATAATTATACAGAAAGTATTGACCGCATAACAATAATAATTATGCATTTCTTTTTATACGAGAATAATAACAATGGATACTAAAAAAAACCGATAACCTACCTATTTATAAATGAAAATGTATTTGAAATTTTAAAGAAACGATCGTTAGGTACTAAAATGGATCTAAATGTTTAATTATATCTTTTTTATTAAAAACTTTATATTCAATTATTCACATAAAGCACATTACTTAACTTAGTACCACATCAAACACTAAAAATCAAAATAACTCGGAAACGCACAGAAATTTCTAAACAGAAGAAGGTACATTATTTTTGTTAAACTTTATGTAGATAATGAAAATAATAGTTTTTTAAAAAAATAGTCATTGGCGTAGAAGTTCTGTTTATGAAAGAGGTTGAGCACCCCCTCCACTCCGCCACTGTGCAAGTTTGTGAACATTATTATCGCTTGTTTTATGCCCCTTAATTAATAGACATTATCCCCCCAATATGAAAAAAATCTAAGCATTCGTTTATGAGTTATAATGAAAATTTGAGAAAAAATTATATTCAACACCTGTATCTCGAAACGAAGCCTTCTACGACATATGTTTATAGGAACTTTTCTTTTAGAAACATGTGTTCTATCTCCTGTTAAAGTTTGTCTACAAAACTGACTCACCCTATATATATATATATATATATATATATATATATATATATATATATATATATATATATATATATATATATATATATATCACACACACACACACACCTATATTAAACTTCTGCATATAGCAGTCTTTGTTGGGAATTTAGAAATAAATTTACGCTTGTTGAGGGAATGGTCGTTTTTATTTCTATTCCTGTTGCTCCCTGGTTCAAGCTTTACAGGGTCTCTCTTTCAAGAAATAATAACTTATCTTCTGTTTCTATAAAGCTTGTGGCGTCTGTTTCTTGTCTGTTCTCCCTATCTGTCGGTATACCGTGCGTCAGTGTGTGCGTGCCTGCGTGCGTGTGGGCAGTGCGCGCGCGCGTGTGTATGTGTATGTATCTTAGATAAGTCTACAACGGAAATATCTACGTTCTTCAAAAATTTGCATTTAAGTTTGTTTTCATTTGGCTAAATAATTTTGATTTTATAAGAAAAGGTGTGTACATGTTCTTTAAAGAAAATTTAATTTTTCATAACTTTTCTGTATAAACTTTTTTAATATAATGCAAGGTAAGTCTAAAAATTAATTAAATGTTTAACTGTATTATTGATATTTTGTGGAAGCGAGCGGCTTTGGAATTTTTTTTAAGTTAACATGTACATGTTAATATCTAGCTGACATGAAGTTTTAAACGTCACTCTGGTATAGATTTTGTTTTTACAATGTTGCCTGTTTTCGTTACGAACGTATAAAAGAGTTACCCTAAAAAAATTATAATTAAAATTATTTTACCTACGACCACTGTAGAAAATAGACGAAAACACACGACACACAGCCTCAGTAAATTCGTCATTACGCACGGTAAACAAATTGCACAGTTTTCGTAAACAAAACGCACAGTTTGACTATATTAACAAATGAAAATATTACAATGTCATATGAATCGACAAATCGAGATACTTCTAAACGTGATAATTGTACAGTAACCATAAATAATTATTATAATGTTTCTAATGTTAATTAAACCAAGGTAGTAGTAAATAGAACGAATTATATCGTGTATGATCATCAAAGTTGTGAGACATAATTTTGTAAAATTGTTTGAAATAAAATTGATCAAAAGTCTAAAGATGCAATAATATACAGAGTATCCCATTTAAAGAAATGAAGATTACTGGTTTTTAGATCTCTATGGATACATGAAACGAACAACAAAAAACAACGACTAAAATAAAAAATCGACGTGTTTAAGCATCATCTACAATACCTGATAAAAATGAAAATATTAAAAGTAGTCCAGACTTTTTTGGCACAGTGCCTATGGTCGTAGGTAAAGTATAGTACGTAATACGTGTTGTAGAGCAATTACGCACTCATGGAATTATGCACTCGCCGCTACGCGGCTGCGTGCATAATTTTTCCATTCGTGCGTAATATGCCTTTTACACCACTTATTACGTAATATACTATTATTTCTTCTAATCTTTTAAGTTAGCATCTAGATGTCTAATAACCTCTGTCAGTCATGAAGTTTTAAACATCTGTTTGACATAGATGATTGTTTCTGCGTTTACAATGTTGCCTATTTTCGTATGAACTTCTTATAAAAGAGGTTTGCATAATTATCCTAAAAAAATGTTATTAAAATTATTTCATTTCTTTTAATTTCCATTTTGTAGGTTTGAAGGTCGTGCGATGTTTCACACCGAATATTTTATTTATGCCGATAGGATTATTTCTGCAACTTCGATCGCGGTAGTTGAAAAAGAAACAATGATAATTTGGGTAAGTTGATTGTTGGATGCTTCAATAAGAAATTGAATGATTTCATGGAAATGGTTTCTTCGGTTCATATCCTTCAGAAAATATTTTAAATAAGGTAATTAATCTAGTAAATTTGGAAATGTTTGTATTTTGCTTAATGCTTAACAAATAGTGGAACATTTCTTAGTGTTGCTCATCAGTTCAAAAGATATTTTCTGTAAGCGATTTAACCTGGAGGTTAAATCAGCGGCATTCAGAGAAATTTGCCGTAAATCTGGTGAAGTACATTGCAGGTCTCCTTCACTTATTATTATTTTAAAACAGAAAATTGTGGAATTAATTATTATAAAATGCAAACGTTTTATTCAAGTTCGAATTATTTTTGAAACCTACTGTTAACATTGGACATCTTGCAACAGCTATCTATATATAAAATCCCTAATTGATTAAAAGTTGTCATTTTGATAAAAGCTAGTTGAAAATCTATTCTCAGTACAAAAATAGTGTGAGAAACTTGATTCATAAGTCAGTAGACATATAAGGCCGATCCTGGACCAGTTCAAGGTCACCCATGTAAATCTTATGGGGATTTATTTCAAGGTCAAGTGAGTTTTCTCGTTATGCCAGAACGCGCTCCACGTCTCAAGCATGCTTGTGGTGGGGATTTAAATTTTGAGTCACTCGCCCTCTGGTGGTGAAATCGGAAGCTTTGGAGCTCTTTCAAGGTCGAACTTTAAGCGGAGATTTAAAATGTAGTTGGTCAAGGTCAAAGCTAAAAGTTGCAAGGTAATCATAAATCAAAATAGTTTTGAAGGTCAAAGGTTATTGACTTACGGTGGTTTCTTAGAAATATAAAAGGTCAAGGTGAAAAGCTAAAAATAGAAGTTGCAAGGTAATCATTCTTAGAAATCTGAAAGTTTTTGAGGAGGTTAGCAGTTTTGAAAGGATGCATGTTTATAATAAAAAGGCTTCTCCGTGATTGCATGATTCAGTAAACTTTTCATTGCTAGAAATGGTGAAAGTAATAAGATTGATAAGGAGAGAAAGAAAGAAAGAATTATTAAGTATTGATGAGAGAAAGAAAAGGCTCGAGGTGTTAATCAAGGAAATAAAAAATTGAGGGTAGATTTAGAGCTGTATGAGCTAAAAAGAAAATGATGCAACTTCAGTGAATGTGCCATGAAAAGGTGCTTTAGTAAATAAGTAATTACATGTATGTTATATTGCATAAGGAAAAGGCACTTCATTTGAAAAAATAAAGTGTGTGTGTAGGCATAGAAGAAAGAAAAAAGTGAAATTTCTGTTTGGTTTTAATTGAATTATATAGATATATATATATTAAACGAGTTTCTTATCATGACTTAAATTATACAAATTATGTAGGAAGAAATGACACATAAAGCTTATATATATTTATATTTATTTATAAATCACTAATCCTTTACCCAAAAATTCCAATTTTTGGCATGTATACTAAACAAGTAAGAGCGCAATAGGTAGCAGTCCAAAATTCTCAAAACTAAAAAATGTGAAAAAAATTTTCAATGATTAATGATAAAGTTTGTAGTTTTGATATGTAATTGAACGTTGTTAATCGCTTAATAAATCACAACTCGATAATCCTTTACCCAAAATTCTGAATTTTCGTATATATACCCAATAAGTAAGAGCGCCAATTATAGCAGTTTCCAAAATTTGAAAACACAAAAAAAAATGTGATAAAAAATGTGATGAAACAATTCATGTTAGCAATTAAAGTACTACTGAAATTGCTTAATAAATCACAACTCGATAATCCTTTACCCAAAAATTCTGAATTTTCGTATATATACCCAATAAGTAAGAGCGCCAATTATAGCAGTTTCCAAAATTTGAAAACACAAAAAATGTGATAAAAAAATGTGATGGAACAATTCATGTTAGCAATGAAAGTACTACTGAAATTGCTTAATAAATCACAACTCGATAATCCTTTACCCAAAAATTCTGAATTTCCGTATATATATCCAATAAGTAAGAGCGCCAAAGATAGAACTAAAAAATTAGGAAAAAATTGAAGGTCCTCTTTTACTATTAGAATGCATTTTTCCCCAAATAAATCAAGCACCAATATGAAATATGATAAAATAAAATAATAGTGTAACTAATTTGTAAACTATTTGTAATACGGTTTTTTCTAAAATAGATTTTAACGATTTTACAAGAAATAAAGTAATAATAACGCTCACAATGAATCTTTAGACATCTTACATATATATACATAATTACAATTCAACTTAAATGGATTGTACTCGTAATGAGTAAAAGCATGCAATTGCAAAATGCATCCATGTAGTATTATAAGTATGGTTTGTAATATGATATTCAAGTACTGTACTAGAATGGAATGCATAATTGCAATTATTGTTGTGTAAACGATAGACATGTACTTGAACTACGAAAGTGATGTATGTTTGAAAGTGTGTGATGTAAGAAAAGATGTATGTACATATCTATGGAAAGAGATAAAAACGAGTCGACGAGGACGTCCTCCGGGCAGGGTGTAGGAGGGATGTGGGGAAGTTAGTAAAGTCCTAGAAAATGCGCTCTTAAAAATTTAAATTTTCGTCTAATTCCGAGAAAAAAAATTTTTTTCAACGCAGTTGTGTTGTAGAAGTGGTAATCTATCATTTGATGTAATAATTTTTCCAAAATATGAAAAATTACACTTAAATTGCCCAATTCCATTTTGAAACAACAAAAGCACTTAAAACACACCTTTTGTACTTACGTAAGCTCAGAAGAAACATATGCATGCCATTTATCCATTTAATGTATCTAAATGCTCTTTAAATTACCAAATTCAATTTTAAAACAACACTTAAAACATGACTTGTAATTTTCGGTGCAGCGTTAATAATCATTGTAGGATAATGAACGCAGTTTTTGCTGTGAAAGCATTTAGCGAACATTCTATTTCTATGTCATCAATTTACATTACAACTTTTAAACAGGATTTGTAAAAATATATATGAATGCAATTGTGTCATTTGTGTTGCATAAATACATGCTGTAAAGTTTTCAGATTTACATGCATTTGAGAACTGTTTTAACTTTTATTTAACGCAAGCTTTCTTTTAACTGTATTATATTTTCACACTTTCTTTATATGCTTTATATGCTTTATATATGCTTTATATATGATATTTTGCAATAACCTTCTTAGTGTATTTTTAAGTTATTATTTCCTATAATTACAAAATTAATTGAAATTAACATTTTGTATTCAGCACTTACTCAAGGATTCAATTATTTCCTTAACTTATTATAAGTTAAAAATTTGTAACGCAGCATGCAATTAAAATTTGCAAAAGGACTGCTTTACTTTGATGCAGAAATTTATGCATGAGTAAGTCAGACTTCAGATGTTTTAATTTCACTTTTCTAGCGCAACTTGGACTATCACTCAAATTTTTAGCTGTAGTAAAATTTTTTGGATAATGGGAATAATTCATGAAAAATAATAAAAATATAAAAACAATTTACATTTATTTTGTATAATGAAAAGATACAATAAATTCCACAAAAAACATCACACATCCATCCCTTCCAACGTAAGCAATATATTTTCAGTCTTTAGTATATTTTGCCGCACACACTCTAAATATTGATTAGCCTCCTTCAGTTCTTTATCCAGTTTTTCCGCTCGCTCCACCCCCACCACCTCACTATTCAAATAGTCATTGTGAAGCTTTCGCAACCACCGAATACTTGTTTCCCTAAAGGCTTGAAGGGTCGGTGGATCGTGCTCATAATCCTGCTGTGTGAGATGCCCTTCTATAAGAGTCAAATTTTTTCCTCCATATTGCAGGTTTCGCAACGGTGGTGGTTGTGGGGGTGTTGCTATAACCGTGGTTGCTGGTGTTATGCTGAAAAATGAATAATTTTATTTGTACTAAAAATTCTCTATGAATTAATGAAAGGAAACTATAATATTAATTAATTAAAATTGTACATACCTCTCGAAATACTTCGAAAATTCATCCTCTACATCACTATCCCTGATGGAGATGATGGGGATGCTCTCTTCGAAGGGTGCTGGTTGCGTCATGTTATTTATGATGGGGATGGTCTCTTTGAAGGGTGCTAGTTGTGCGGTGTTATTTGATGGGCGCACCAAAACATCATGTAAAATACAAGGTTTTGCCTGTCTTTTAGTGAAAGTTTAGATCGTTTACTGGATGAAGCCATTACTAATGGTGAATAATTAATGAGTATTCAATTAAAACTTTAACGTTATATACACATAGATCTGTTAACGTTAACAAAATTGATAACAAGTGGAAGTGGTTAGTACAATGACCTGAGCAAGCAAAGGTGATGCAGCATGAGTCATGAGAACAGTATTGATGTCAAGGTTAATATATGTTCCCAGTAAACGCTACAAAATGCAATCTATGCACACTGAAGCTCTTGCAACAAGTTATAAGCAGTTTTGACCTTGAATGCTAGGTTTATATTACTATATAAGGAGATAAAGAGCAGTTTTGTACCAGTCAGTATATTGCACTCACGACTAGAATTGCAATTGTATACCTAAAGTACTTCTATAGTTACTTAAATTTTTAATTTTACATATCAAATAAATATAATATTTGTTTCCATTACTATATAATCGTGTGCTTCATATTTTCTTGCAGTGTTGGATACAGTTTTGAAGGTAACTATGAGTAACGGTATACCCAACAGTAGTGATATTGTTAATTTAACAAGAAATATTATTCCATTGTTGAAAACCCAAAATGAATTTGTAAGGCACATCCGTATAATTAACACTAATATTAAGCTATTGCGAGATATAATTCAAAATAAAATTTATTTAGAGACATGCGAAAATTTGCTTAAACTCGAAAGTAATTTATCATTGCTAAAGTGTTATCTTATAAGAGTTAAACAGTTAAAGAGCGCTTCAGAGAAAACAGGTAGTGGAAATGTTACTAAAAGCGTACACGCAAATTAAGTTGGTACTCTCTAGATTCATGTTTCAATGGTAGGTTACTTACTGGAATTATAGTCAATATAGCAAACATCAAGGACCCTCTTATTTTTTACAAAATGCATACAATAGTTTTGCGCGAAAGGTTAAAGTAATGCTAAGACAAACGATGCTAAAGGTCAATGTCATTTTAGTCTGCAATTTCATGCAACCTCAAAATCATGTTATTGAGTTGAAGACATTTGCCATAAAAAATTATGTCATCGATATTACCACCAATTTGCGTGAGTGGTATAACAATAACGTTTATTACAAATTACAAAAAAAGTTAGAGGAGTTTTCCGAAAGGGATTCTGGTTGGGCATTACATGAAGTTTTACATTTAAAGGTGAATATTAATAGCTATACTCCATTTAGAGGTGGCCTTTCGACTTACGTTAAAGTTCCTTACTTCATAGCAGTAAAGCATGCGGTAGTGAATGTTAAGAACGATGACGAGTACTGCTTCCTGTGGGCCGTTGTTTCGGCATTATACCCAGTGCAACTTCATTCAGATAGAGTTTACAGTTATCCTCATTTTAGAGATGTTTTGAATTATGGTTCAATTTCCTTTCCCATTAAAATAGATGATGTAAAAAAATTTGAAAAATTAAACAACCTCTCCATTAATTTGTTTTGTATTCAGGGAAAGGTGTATTACCGCTAGTATTAAGTGTAAATCAAGAAAATAGTGTCAGGGAACCTATAAATCTTTTAGTACTTTCGCCTAATTATCATTCTGCGGGTTCTACTGCTGATGCTATTAATACAAAAATTATACTGTTTATCATTTCGCGTGGATTAAAAATATGTCAGCTCTTTTTTCTAAACAACTATCGAGTAGGGGCACAAGAAGTTTATTTGTTATCAATGCTTGAATCACTTTTCTTCAGATCACCTTCTACAAAACATGTCACTCTCTGCCATCAACTTAATCAATGTTCAGTCAGGATGCCTACCGAAGCGGAGATGTTCCTGCAGTTCAAAATTTCGCATTTCAGGAAAAGGCACCGTTTGTAATTTATGCGGATTTAGAAAGTATTTTAGAAAAGTGTACAAATTTAACATCACTTGGGGTAATACTCTATTTCATTCCAAACATATACCCTTTAGCATTGCTTACTACTTAAAGTGTTCATACAATGATTCTTTATCTCGATTTAGGCTTTATAGAGGAAATGATTGCATTCAATGGTTTGTTAAAGAGCTTCAAAGTATTGCACATTGGAGCACCGAAATCATTAATAAAATAATTCCTATGGGTACTTTAACTCCCAATCAGGTTGAACACTTTGAAAGCACTACGATCTGTCACATTTGCGAAAACCATTTACAGATAATGATATAAAGGTCAGAGACCATAACCATTTCACCGGAGCATTTCGAGGAGCATCACATCAGAATTGTAACCTAAACTATAAAGACTCTCACATCTTACCGGTTGTGTTTCATAATTTGTCAGGTTATGATAGCCATTTCGTCATTAGAGAATTGGCTACTATTCCCGGTACGATTTCACTCTACCCATAAACAAAGAAAGATATATCTCTTTCACAAAAGTAATAGAAGGTAGTAAAATTAAGTTTAGATTTATTGACTCTTTCAGATTTATGAGTAGTAGTATTGAAAAGTTATCAAACTATTTGGAAAATAGTAAAAAGTTATTACCCGAGCTAAATGTAACAATGAAGAAGAATTTTCTTTACTAGTTCGCAAAGGTGTGTTTCCTTATGAGTATATTGATACTCGGGAGAAATTAAACGAGACCACGCTCCCTCCTAAAGAAGCATTTTTCAGTCATCTTAATAATGAGGGAATCAGTGATGAGAGTTTTGAGCATGCGGTTAACGTTTGGAACAAATTTAGTATTAAATCGTTAGGGGAATACTCGGATTTGTATCTAAAAACAGACGTTCTACTTTTAGCGGATATTTTCGAGAACTTTCGGCAAACTTGTATAAGTACTTACGAGCTTGATCCTCTGCACTATTATACAGCTCCCGGTTTAGCATTCGATGCTATGCTTAAAATTACACAAGTAAAGTTAGAATTATTTACAGACATTGATATGTTAATGTTTATTGAAAGAGGGATTAGAGGTGGTGTAGCTCAATGTTCAAATCGGTATGCTAAAGCTAACAATAAGTACATGGAGGAAAAATTTGATCCTACCTCTGAAAGTGTGTATTTAATGTACTACGACGTGAATAATTTATATGGAGCCACCATGTCAGAATTTCTACCATTTGGCGATTTTTCTTTTGTTGATGAAGCTAATTTTGAAACTTTAGATGTAATAAACCATCCTGATGATTCGGAAATTGGTTATATAGTCGAGTGTGATTTAGACTATCCTATAGAATTACATGAGAGTCATAGTGATCTACCGCTAGCACCCGAACATATGGTTCCACCCGTCTGATTCCAAAATGAAAAAATTACTGCTTACCTTGTATCCAAAACGTAATTATGTAATTCATTACAGAAATTTAAAAGTATATTTAAAATATGGATTGAAGTTGGTAAAAGTACACCGTATATTACGTTTTAAACAGTCTCCGTGGTTAAAAAATATATAGATTTAAATACAGCCATGCGTCAGCAATCTCAAAATGAATTCGATAAAAATTTCTATAAATTAATGATTAATAGTGTTTTCGGAAGCTGATGGAAAATGTACGTAAACATAAGGACATACGGCTAGTAACGAAATGGGAGGGTCGCTATGGTGCTCGTGCTTACATATCAAAACCAAATTTTCATAGTTGTACAATATTTGACAATGATATGCTTATCATTCAAATGAATAAGCTTGAAGTATATTTCAATAAACCTATATATGCGGATTCAGTGTTTTAGACGTTTCAAAAACTTTTTTATATAATTTTCATTACGGCTACACGCTACCCAAGTTCCATAATAATGCTAAGCTCTTGTACACGGATACGGATAGTCTCATATACGCCTTTTCGGTTCCCGATATCTATCAATGTATTAAAGAGGACATTGATAAATTCGATACATCTGATTATAGTCCCGACAACATCTTTGGACTCCCATTAGTAAACAAAAGGTCCCCGGCTTAATGAAAGATGAAAACCATGGCGAAATTATGGTTGAATTTGTAGGACTTCGTGCAAAAATGTATGCTTACACGGTTGATGAAAAGGTTGTAAAAAAATCAAAGGGTTCTACGCAAGCAAGCGTGAGGCAGATCACGATTAATGATTATAAACAGGTCCTGCTTGAGAGTAGCGTAATAAGGCGCTATCAACATCTCATAAGGTCAAAGAAACATGATGTGTTTACCATTAAACAAAATAAAGTCATACTCAATCCTTATGACGATAAACGCTTAGTAAATTTTGATTTCACTGATACTAGACCATGGGGTATAACTTTCAGTAAACAATGAGCAGTCTTCAAGTCAACTTGCAGGAAGAGCTGCAGTGCAGTAGTGATCAAATATACAAAAAGTACCTGAAGCGTTCTTTGACCTCTCCTGAAAACTATACATTTATACTGAATATATTACAAAATATTGTTATTCCCGATGAGTGTTTTACTGGTGTGCTATAAACTCAAAGTGTGCAAATGAAATTATTATTAGGACATTATTTGATAAAAAATTAAATTAGACGATACCATTAAAAGTTTTATGAAATTGTGTACCGATAAAGGCTACAATTCATTAACTTTTGATAAAGTAGATAGGATCTTAGACGATATGAGTGTACTTGGTGACATACCGCTTAAAATGTATCTATATGATTTATTAAGGGTTCATGATTCAACAAATGTTAAATCTACGTTAGAAAATATTGCTTACAAGGACACTGTATTTATTATAACTGAATGTATTGAGAAATCGACATATTATGCTAACTACAAGTGCCTCGATATTTTGATTGAAATATTATTAGAACAAAATATCAACTATAAGTTTCAACCGTGGGAAAACGATGAGCACCACAAAATTTATTACTGGATACTAGACAACATCAATAAAGGTGAAACAAATTCAAATTCCTGTTTGGGATGGAGGTGTGGGCCAGATTCGGGTATATGGCCATCCAGTAATTTAAGTGATTATATAAGTACTTTAGGTTCACTTTATAAGATAATGAAATTTTAAAAATAAATGTAATATTTAAAAAATAAAATACTATTATTTTTGTGTGTGTTTTATTTCATCTAAGAGCTACATCCTTTTCTACAAACTATATATATATAACTAATATAAGTAATTTGTTTCACAAAGTACAGGTTAAATGTTATAAAACAATATCATCCTTATTGATCCATGATCTTTCATCCAATCCCCACCATTTTACGAATAACTTATTATTCTTGGAGCGAAGCACTTTTTCTACTAGATATACATCGGGATACTTTGTTTTTTGTAATTCATGTTCATAAAACCCTCCCAGTACAGGATTTCCCTTCATGTCTTCAAGCATGTACGTAGTGGGGTTAGTAATGCAAACTTTCACAATCTTAAATAGTTCACTAGACCAATTGGGTGTGTATCCTTTGGCGAAAATATTTTAAATTTACTGATTCGTACTATGTCACCCACAGAATATCGATTCCCATCGAATATTTTTATGTTAGTGTAAGCCTCTAGCTTTGTATGATTACCAACATCTTTGGGCTTCATTCTAATAGTTCTATGCTTACGATTGTTATAATCCATCGTTATGGTATCAATTGTATCAATCCATTTATATTTACCTTGCAGGCTGAATGACTTATATAGAGCACCTTTAATGGTTCTGATAACACGTTCAGCAATTGCAGCCTTCTTTGTGCTATAGGTAGAGTAATGATTGACTCCATAACGATGCATTAGTTTAGTAAAATGCGCATTGTAGAATTCTTTTCCTGCATCTGTCTGCAAATTGGTAGGTTTCCGACCTTTTCAAAGATTGTTTGCACGGCCTTGGTAACTTCTTGACCTGTTTTCGTTTTTAATCCTTTAGTCCATAAGTATTTCGAAAAACAGTCGATGACCACTAATATATACTTATAACCCTTATTTTGTTTGGCATATGTGTTAAATTCAGCTAAATCTGCTTGCCAAAGATCATCAAAACCTCTAATTATTGTTCGCCTTCGTTTAAAATTTTTTCGTGCAGGTTTGTGCAATTCGTTGACGAGTTGTAATTTGGACATGGTGCTAATTTATTCACAATTTCTTTAAGTTGATGTAGTTTTTCCTCCAGCGCTAGATAAGCGTTGGCGTTTCCTTTGAAAGTGTTCCGAACTGCTTGTAAACAGAAATCAAGGTATCCTTTATTTATAGCATCACCATCTTCTTCAGGGTCACCCAACTGTGTCAAACGATTTCCATCCAAATCGAACCTTGTTGATACATAATATTGCCTAGTGATGACATCTTGAGGATCTATGGGATTGGCCACATTGCTGAGTCTCTTATTCTCAATATCAAATTGATTAGCATCAATCTGTTTAAACTGAGGGGCTAGTTTCTTTAATTGATACTGGACATATGAACGTCCAAATTTGTCAAGGGCATTTTAGTTGTGACATGTCGACATCAATGCATTCTCATTTATATTGTTTAAAAGCGGTTGTTCGGTTTTTCAATGTATCCATCTTCATATAGTTCTTCTACAATTGATATTATGTCATTTACAACACCTGTGTTTCCCGCTAATTTTTCTGCCCACAATACTTCCAGATCACGAATTAGTTCATGTATATCATTCCAATATTTATATTCAATGGGTCTGTTTGTTAATTCCTTAAAAATATAGCTCCACCTCCTCCCTTGGTTGTGGTGGGTGATGATGACAGCAAGGGTTTGATTATTTGTGTATACTTTTGCTGCGGCTTCCTCGAATCTGTGCACTTATGTCATAATCTCGCCTTACTACATTCGTAGCCTCTAAAATAGTTCTATATTTTTTCTATCTGTTGACTTTACTAGACTTAAGTCGGGTTCATTCATAATAAGCAGATCATATAATCCTGGAGTCCCTTTATACGTGACACCTTTAATAATTATATCGTCTCCTTTAATTGTGATGGGTGTATTACCAATTGTCCATTTATCAGTTTTGGTATCATAGTGGACTCCATACGTATGATCAATATCACCTTCAGCATTCTTCAAAATACGTTCAACATATATACGCGGCAATTCATTGTACTGCTCGAGAAATTCTTCCGAGATGGGTTCATTATGGGAATCATCTACGATACTAGACAGTTCTTCTTCTTCCTCCCCAGTATTAATCTCCCCATGACTGATGTTTCCAAGAAAGATGGAAGACTTGAGGAGGATTTCTTCGAAAAACGGAAGCTGAGCTAGTGGACTAGTAGCACCCTTACTTGAATCACCTAATGGAGTGAGACGTGGGGTCCATTGAACTTGAGCTAGCGGACTAGTGGGGATAGTGGCGTGCTTTCTTGGAAATATCAATACGGGTGGTTTTTTAGGTTTAACATCAATGACCTCCTCCTCCTTTTTAGGTGTTTTTTTATCGATTTTATTTACTATTTCAGTTAGAGGTTCTATTAAAGGCTTATAAGTACTTTCGAATGTTCTTTCATTATCAATGCGAGCAGTCTTAATACTGTTATACTTCTGCCGTATTATTTTACGAGCCTGAATAATTTTTTCTTTAATATCCTCTCCTTGTTGTCCATTGCGACAAACAGGTACCGGTTCACCTTGAACAGGTAGCTGTTTACACTAAACAGATAGCTGCTAATACCTAAACAGATCAGTTACTACTAAACTGCTGAATGCGGTTTAAGGTATTATATATATATATTCGCCTTATATACCAAAACGGATTTAATGAACAGGTACCCGTTTACCATGAACAGGTAGCTGTTGCGACAAACAGGTACCGGTTCACCTTGAACAGGTAGCTGTTTACACTAAACAGATAGCTGTTAATACCTAAACAGATCAGTTACTACTGAAACCAGTTTAAGGTATTATATATTCATCAAATCCTTTCCTATAGCGACCATTATTAACTTCAGCATCCTTGTTTATGACCATGAAACCAAACGGATCTACCCAGCACTTTGAACACATGTCCCGAAACAATTTCATGCTTATGGTGGGACTTATATGATCCTCATACGCATGTTTTAAGTTTAATTCATCTTGCTCAAATAATATAATTAGATTCGCATTATCACGAATTAATTGCTTTGGAATTTTACTGTAAGTTTGACTCAAATAGAAACAGTCAATATCGTTATGCCTACCCATAGAAAAATATGCTCTTATATTATTTTGCTTTTCACAAGCGATATCATCGAAAATAAAAATAGAGTTTGATTTTGCACAATTAGGCTCAATCACATCTTGATTGTCGCTGAAGGTAAAGTAACCTATGTCCTTCATTGGAAGTAAGATTTCCTGTAAAAGTTTGTACTTGTTTTGATTCAATGACTTAGAGTATACGTATACATGTTTAAATTTCAAACCATTTTTTCAGTAAGCAGACTGATCATTGCGTTTGTTTTACCGCAATTGGAGGGCCGCATATAATACCACGTATACTATTAGGAAGTAAATCACCATGTTTTGAAGTAATAGACTTTTCATCAAAGTCATGATTTTGAATTGAGAGTTTTTGTTTCTGAGCAACTACTTTCATCTTTGATGGATGAAATAAAACTAAACGAATAATTACAACATCTTTATTTATATATATTAGACTATACTACAATAATAATTATAATTTTTCACTTCTCCGGTGAGTGGACTGTACTGTACAATAGCATCATGGAGAATAAGACCATATACAACGATTCCATTATCGAAAGGTGTTAGAGATTCCATTTCCAATTTGATGTCCACTGTTGAGTTTTTAAGGATTCATTTTGTTTAGAGCAGTCCATTACAAATATTGGACATGATTTGAATTCGGAATAGTTGAATAATGCATCTTTATCATCTTCACCATAGTAATCACAACGAAATTTCAAAAATTGCGATAGGCAGGTATATATTGGTTGGCACTGAAGTTCAAATGCATTGCTTCATATGGATAATACTCAGAATTCAGATGTACTTTAAGATTTCTGATGTTAATGTGATCAAAATTTCCAGCCCTTGCTGACCTTGTATACCTTTTACCTTGTTGGAATGCAACAATTATCCAACGTGGTTTTCCAGTTGCGTTGATGTTTTATTGGCCATATGTCTGAGGTTGCTTGTTTTAAAGCAGGCAATTCATACAACTCCCATTGTCGAAATGGAACAGTAATAATAGAATTTTTATTGATTCCTTGAAACAAGTTAAGTTTCGCAGCATCACTAAGTGTTAAGTGCGGTACTTTCCATTGAATTTTATTTAAGGTTATTGCGGCATCGACTTCACCATAGTAACAGTTTGTATCGCTTCTAGATCGAATTAAAACCAACTCTTGGCGCATATTCACGATTACCTGACGATAATCCTCCATTATTCCAAATATGTGGTTCAATGGTATGCATACTGTAAAAGATTTTCTCCATTTTGCTCATCGAATTCTACTTGTAATGGTTCTTCATTCTTTGGTGACCATCCTAAATGACTTAGTGCTTTGCTTTTGCTTGCCGTATAAGAAATATATCCTTTAAGCGTAGATGTTATTCCTGGATTTCTACAAACATCCACTCTCTGACCACCTAACTCATAACGAATTTCTTCGAAAAGAAAGTTCGGGAAATTGTTGGTTAAGCTGCATGCTTTTCTTTCATCTTCTTTTTGAGCTCAAGTTTACCTTCTATGTACAGAAAACTATCATAAGTAGCCGTAATTAGATCTTGACTTTGAATTAAGATTCGTATTTCTTCGGAAGGTCCATATTTAGAAGATCCATATGGAAGATAAGTGTGAATATCTGATTTAATTATAGTATCATCAAAATGTACGTTTTGAAAGACGTTTAACGATTCTGCCATTGTGGTTGAGAACTTTTAAACCTATTGACGTTAAAAAGTATTTCTCTGCAGATGTTAACCGCAATGAAGGTTGATGACTAATTAATGACTTACTGTAGGGATGATGTCTTTTATATGAGTTTTTGAAAGATGGAATTGGTCCTGGATTAATTCTCAGACCCATGTTCTTTTAGTTCTAAGCGTACAGTGAATGGTTCACTTTCACCAAAGTCTATTAATTCACCCTTTTGATTAGTCAAATTAATTGTTATATTACTAATAATGTCAGTGTTTACTTCTAAATATTGAGTATTGCTCGGAGTTTTATCTAGACGATAACCTGGAGGAACTGAAACATCAATCTCATATAATACTTTAGCAGGTTTCCCGTTTCGATAAGATCCCTTTATAATGTTGCACTCTACGTGTAGATTAGTGTGTTTAAGTATTTGGATGTCTAACGCAGATGTATGTAAAATATTTGGTTCTAATATTTTAGACTCAAACCCTAGCATGCGCCCAATACAATTTTCTTTAGTAAAATCAATCTCAAATGAACTGTTTATCTCACATTTAAGTGTATTGTTGTTTGCTCTAATGATAAACTTTTCTGTGGGTATTTTAGATTTTAGATAATCGTTAATTTCATCTAACTCATATGCACCGTGTGGAATATTAATCACTTGCAAATGAGATGGATTTGTTCTAAAATAAAATCTATCGTTGCCTGCATAAATGTTTCTAATGCTGTTGCAGCCGTAAAATCCAACCAATCCAATAACGTATTTCTTCCCAAATCTAGCTCTATCGGTGGATAGAAGTTGTAGCTAGCTGTGTTACCAACACCTTCTAAACTGAATGTTATTGACATAACTGAGAAAATTTGATGTTGTGCTGATTATTTATATAAAAATTGTAGGCATAGGTGTCCGCAAATAATTGTATTAAACTCTTGATCTTGGTTGTAATTATAATATATTTTACACCCCCGAAAGTAGTTAATCACTTCGTTTGGTGGTCGAATATTACCGAAACTATCGTAATACCATACCCTTTTACCACGCTTTTTGTAGCAAACCCAATGGGTACCTGGTCCTCTTTGGCTATCTAAGTTAATAATTCCAGATTCATTTTTCCGTGGCAATTTAGGCATGCTATCTCTCATAAAAATATCCCTAAAGTACGGTACGTTTTTGGAGTATTTCTTTAAATCAGTATCCGTTAACGGTCTTTCCGGTAATCTATTCAGTTTTTTGGAAACGGTTTTAAGTATAATGCACCACCACCAGATTTGTTTGGTTTTAGATATAGTGCACCGCCTTTCTTATTCATGGAGCCTATAGCGACCGATTCCATCATGCGATTATGGCGCGATGTCTCTTCCTGCAATTTTTAGCATTTTTAGCATCATTGACTGCTTTAGCAATTCCTGATGCACCGCCAGCTAAAGCACCGATTGCTGATAATCCTGCGAATAACGGAATAAGAAATGGTAAAACCCTCCTTGTTTAGGTAGGGAATTACTCTAGGAACTTTAATGTTTTTCTTTCCTCCTAAATTTTTACCACACGTTTTGCCGTTGAAAGCGCTGACTTTATTGTGTCTGTGAAATTTCCGTTAGGTTTAATTTTTTAGCTATTGTCTTTCGTAAATGCAATAAATTTCCACCATTGCATTTCTTCTTCATATTAGATCGACGTTTACACCCCATTCCCAATTTTCTCTTTGCTTTCATGATGGTACTGACTGCTAAAGCTGCAGTTCGTTCACCTAGCGTTGCGTCTAATGATTTAAAGCGCTCCCAAGCTTTTTTTGTAAAATTTTATCTGCTTTATGTCTACTTTCTAAATCTCGGTAATCTCTGTAACTGATATCATGAAGTTTGCACTGAGCATCTAATTGATTAATGCCGAGGTCACCGCGTGCGAGTCGTTTTTCCAACTTTGTACCAGGACCGCAATACTGGTAACCAGGTAAATGCAATTCAAACGGAAGTTTATTGATTAGACCATTCACCAAACCACCACCACCTACACTCTTTCGCTTCTTAACTAGCATTGTTTACATGGATGGATAGAAGGGGTATTTATACCTAAATTGAGAAAAACAAATCATAGTTATTTCTTTATTCAGTAAATGCTATACATTAGATAAGCAGGACGATAATACAAAATTTCCATTAAACATACAGTGTTATGTGAATTAATATTATACTTAGCATTTATAACATCATCAATATCTTTATAAATGTCATCATCACCACCACTGAATTCTTTCTCACGAAAACGACGGTAGTCAACAACTTGTTGTATGAACTTTTCATAAAAACACACCAGATTGTAAGATTCAAGAAATTCCAATCTATAGCTTACTATATCCTTTAAATTGAATAGTTCTTCTATACTATGTGAGTTGAATGTACAAGAACAGCACTTGTAGTTTTCTATCATAACAGTTTTCAAAATTCTGTCATATCCTTTAATTAATTCCCAATTGTAATAAATACCAAGATTACTAGATAGAGATTCATAATGTTGATCATAGATTATATCTTCTTCATTTACATTTGACCAATCAATTTCATTTTCAATTTCTTGAGATCGAAAAAATTGTAATTCTACATATGAATGCCATCTTAGAAGCTCATTCCATTCCTTCATATCCAACACTACATTATTGCTTTGATCACAATTACCGCACCCAATACGCACCACTGGTGCAAGGTTGAGGTGTGTACTGTATCCAATTTCCAGATGTTTTGCATGATGAGTATCGTTCGATAGTTTATAATAGGTACAATCGATTAAGTATTCCTTAGCTGCTTGTTTATACACTTCATCCTTATATTGAAATGATGATGCGCAGTCAGTCTTAGCAGAAGAATAACCTTCATCGTGTTTCTCTTCATTTTTACTACTACTACTACCATCACTATTTTGACAGCACCAACAAAATGTTAAATTATTCAGATTGTTACTGCAATGATGTGATGTATCCATATATAACGGTGAACTTCTGAGTTTGGATCGTTCCAGAAATGATTTTATTGCTACTTGCATGACTTTACTTGCTCACAATTTCACTATGACTAAACGCTGCTTAAGAAAATAATTCTAGTATTTCAATTTTACATATGGTGGGGTGCTACTATTAAAAAGAAAATGTTATGTTTGTTGTTTTGCCAGCTGCACCCAAACTACTTATAAACACATCCTTCGTGTTTAGGAGTGTTTTAAATTCTTCAATTCGTGTTTCTTCTTTTTTGAAATACACATAAAAGCGTTCCGGTAATACACATTTAAAATCACCCGTTTCTATCACTATACGTTCACCGTACTTAGTATTAATTATATCCATATTCGTTACTTTATACTTTCTCGATATATCGAGCTCGCACGCATTCTTAAAGGGTTTGCAATAGGTGCTTTGGTTTAACCCTGTTAATTCCATATTTAACAATTATGTGTTGCAGACTGATCTCAACATACAGCTCGCTGCAGTTTATATAAGAAATATGCGTCCTACATATTACAACATGCTTAAACTTGTTAAATACCTACTGTTGACCTTGACTATAAATATAATATGATGATGATGATCAGCTCCAAAATTTATATTTCCGCTAAAAGTTTGACCTTGAAAATTATATTCTTAGATTTATGATTACCTTGCAATTTCTATTTTTAGCTTTTCACCTTGACCTTTTATACTTCTAAGAAATATGACACCACCGTAGGTCAATAACCTTTGACCTTGAAAACTATTTTTAGATTTATGATTACCTTGCAACTTCTATTTTAGCTTTTCACCTTGACCTTTTATATTTCTAAGAAACCACCGTAAGTCAATAACCTTTGACCTTCAAAACTATTTTTGATTTATGATTACCTTGCAACTTTTTAGCTTTGACCTTGACCAACTACATTTTAAATCTCCCGCTTAAAGTTCGACCTTGAAAGAGCTCCAAAAGCTTCCGATTTCACCACCAGAGGGCGAGTGACTCCAAAAATTTAAATCCCCCACCACAAGCATGCTTGAGACGTGGAGCGCGTTCTGGCATAACGAGAAAACTCACTTGACCTTGAAATAAATCCCCATAAGATTTACATGGGTGACCTTGAACTGGTCCAGGATCGGCCTTATATGTCTACTTAAGTCGCTTTATCGCACTCGTCTTCTAAACTTGAACTAATTCGATAAGAGCGCCTATTTTCTTAATATAATGTCGAGCGACATTTTTGTCTAACAACATTGTATAAGGAATTCCTTATTGTGCAAGAAGAGACGACCGAGAAGTAACTGCTCAAAGCCACTTGGATAGTTTTGCATTGGAAAGCAATGCTCTAATACCATGCATACAATGAATAAATAAGCATTGGGTTGTACAAAAATTAATTTTACGGGAAAATGTTCACAGAAAATGAGTTATAAAAAATGTAGTTCTGTACAACATAAGCTAATAAATACACAATTAGCTTTAAATTATGCAAAAATGAAAATGGTCTGTATCATAATCCTTAATACGCACATTTAATTAAAACGCATGCTTCGTATTACGCTTAGAACCTTAGTTTGCAAAATAAATAATTTTATTGATTTACGACATAGAACTTTATCTCCTTTCAACCACAACACCAAAAAAAGCTTTGTTTTCAGAAATAAATTAGACGTGACATGGACAGTTTGAAGTAAATCAAATTCTTGACGCTTGTTCGCCTTCAATTGAATTCGTTTTAAAAAAAAGGCACGAACTTGAGCGCCAAACGTAATACACATCCATTCAAATGTCAGATATTAGTCAGTAAATCACCCCCTTTCAAGCTGCCCTTTTACCTAAATGCTATTCTGCACTGGTTATAAGCAAAACCGGTTTACAATTATTTTAGAAATACGCGACAATATTAATCAGAAAAATTGAGCAAGAACCATTGTTTAGAAAGCAGCAAACATATGGACTATTATTCTTTTTACCTAAAACCTTAGATTTGCTTCTGTAAAGATGTCAACAAAATTGTTTCCATTAACTCTGAAAGTTTACAAATCTAGCAAAGTCTATCGTCGAAAGCCATTTCAACACGTATTACACTAGTAGCTCATTTTTACACATCAAAGCGTGCAATTCTCTGAACGGATTCTAAAAGGAATACTTTGAAATAAACGCGGTTGTAACTATAGCAATTTGTAATTTTCAGCAACAATATTGCAGGATTCTTAAAAAATCACATTTATAAAAAGTTTCTTTTACTGTATTTACCTAGATACCTCGTATCTAATTCATTCTGTAGATTAAACTTTAGATCTTAAATGAAAACTTCTTTGCAGATAATTTATTGTCGTGGGTATTGTTGCAGTGGGTTCTACTAAACCATATTTAATTTTATACGCTGTAAGAGGTTTTGTCAAACAACGCGATAACTAGTTAGGAAAAAACTACTGTTGCAAAGTCATCCAAACAAGCTTTTAAAAAGTGTAACAACGTAAAGGTCATAATCTAAACAGAATCTAAGCTTTTTTTTGTTGGTCAACTGTTTTCTTCGGGTTCGATCAGATAGAATTATACGTCCAAACTCAAGGTGGCGTAAAATAATTTGTCTCCTAAATTTATTTTATGCTTTATATACTGAATTTTGAGTTAGTGAATTAATTTAACTGTTTGAGTTTTGATTAATATAAATTTTAATTTTCAAAACCCCGCCTGTCGGTTCACAAAAAAAGATTATTAATAAATTGTGTAGAGATTTATGTTAATACAGGATTATACCGTAAAAATCTAAGTATTTTTATTATGAATATAAATCACGAAAGCTTTGCATAATACTAAGGTTTGTAACTGAGTCATATTTTGTTAGTAAAAATGCAATTCGAGTGATGGGCAGTGGACTTGTGTTAACTGTAGCGGGTAATATGTTCAACATTTATATATATATATATATATATATATATATATATATATATATATATATATATATATATATATATATAGCAGTGTCCCAAGGTTTCCTATCCTTAAAAGTGTAATTTAAAATTACTCTCAATAATTAAAAGGCTGTAAATTCTTTAAGAGCATAATATTGAACTTATTCGTAATAATGCAAATTCAAGAAGAAAATCGCGAAGGGATGTATCTTGACTTTACTGACAATAATGCTACTGTTATTCAAATTATTTGCTTGCCGAATTTATTAATAAATAAGTAATTGTACAAGTACATTGTTACGTGTTTAAATGGGAGGCGGAGGAAAAAGGAAAGGGTTCTCTATTCACCTACAGACAACACAGAAACCGTCTAGCTCAATATAGTTCGGTCAAGAAAATTCCGATTTAATCTAGGCGTCAGAAGTCGCACCCCAAATCCACAACTCGCCGTTATCCCTTATTCTGGGTAACGATGTCTAAAGAGGTGAATAGGGAATTAAAGGAAAGGAGAAAAAAGGGGAAGAGAGAATAAGAAAAAAAAGTGATAGTGGAACGCAAAAATGTAGTTTATAAAATATTTCAAATAAGGGTAGATACAGAATCAGTAACGAAATTAAAGGAAGTTAAATCTTTGTTTTTTTTATAGATCGATATAAATAATATAATATAATACTTTATATATACCAAATAGACCCAAAATGAAGTGAATTGCAGCGTCCGCAAGTAAAGCGGTATACAAAATTTAATTACTTTAAAAGTTTAATTTTCGGAAAAGAACGATCTTCCATTATGTTGAAGCTGAAAGAAAAACGTGTACCTACGCTAAAAAACGTTTTAATCAACCAAAACTTACATTTCATAATAACTTCCTGTGGTTTTACAACAACACCCCAAAAATTATATCAAAGCCAAAATATTCGTTATTCGAAAATTAATTACCAAATTTTTATCGGAAGGACGGTTTAGTTGCGCCAGATATTAGAAAAAGGAGAGAGAGAGAGACCGGCAACTGAACGTTCCCACCAAAGTTAAATATAAATACAGTAAAAGTAAAATTTTAAGGGAAAATACATATATAATAGTCTAAAATAATAACCCTTTAATTGAGATAAATAGTTTTTAAATTTACAAATAAATGTTGGCTAATTTAAAGGTCCATGAAAGTTAAATGAAGTTATACTTAAACCGCGAAAAATTTCATGTAAAAAAAAGGAAGAAAGTCAATTTATTTAATGAAACTAGTAAGCAGCTACTGCCGTGCGCAAATCGGCAATTAAACAGGTTTGTGCGCAGTTGACCTACTGTTCACTATAACAAAATCATGGACGCCATCGTACACTGAATATGGGTGTGGTCTACAATATTAAGAATTTATGAAGTAAACGTTCTGAAGATCACTTAAGTACAAATCAAACTAATAATTGAAAAGATTTGCGCAGTAATAGTAACTTCTAGCAGTGTGTAATTTTACCAACCACGCGAAAGTTTAATAATCGTAAGTAAAGTATACTATAATTACATTAAGTGATTCAAAGACTTTAATTTCTAGAGAGTAGCACGTTACTTAAACTCTTGCAGAGCAGTTTCTAGCACGTACAGCGAGAATGTAGTAATTTTAGTTCATGTGAAAACTAATAAAAGTTTTGCCCTTTCGTAGCGTAGATAGCGTTACCATATCGTTGGTATGGTAGTAACGTTAGTGTAGACGAACCAAATGGGTACAAAGGTGTTCGTAGAACGTCCAATGAAAGGATGTAAATTTAAATAAAGTAAAGCTAGTTCCTGGTTATCAATATCGAACAGGCATGGTTTTAGTCCAGTGGTAATATAACTTCTATAGCGGAGAAATATAGAAAAGAAAACTGTTAAATGCTAAAAGGAAAGGTACGTAAGTATTATATAAGGTGAAATTAACATCAATTACCCCTAAGATTGTAGACGGGCATACTGAAGTGGTACGAAATGCCTTCCGCTAGTGGATCGAAGGATCCGTAATTTGTTTATGGTTGTACGCTTTCAGTCGCTAACAAAAAAATTTATGAATTAATAGCAAATAAAGAAGACCTACCAAACAGCTTACCTCTTTTTACGACGATAACAACTCCTTCATATCCGCAATATTTTTGTGAGTAACAAGTAATTTGGAACAGTAACAGAAAAGCCTAAGTACTTCTTGTTACAGTTAAATTCTTCTGGTTTATATCCGAAAAATCTTCGATTATAGAAATTTTAGAAGAGTTCAAAAATTTTCCATAGCGTCGTGAAAATGGCGGCCGCAAAAAGAACACGAGAAATGTAATACCTTTTTCAAAACAAAAATTGTTATAATTGATTTCTTTGTTATCGATTGATATTAAATAAAGTAGCAATTATGTTTGAATGCACTAACCTCGCCCTCTAACAGGAGTTCACGTCCATAGGTGGCGTAAATATGTACTTTCGTTCAATGAAATTGTAATTTATTTGATTAAATTGCTTTATATAACCGAATATAAGGACATTATTTTAATAAAAGAAATTCCAATACAGTGTGTAGTATAAATTTCAGCATCTATAATATGTAAGATTATTTAGTAAGTTTTTACATAGTTAGATATTTGTGCAGAAATATTTTTAGCACGTTACAACATTCATAAATAAAAGAACAAAAAAAATCAAAGAAAGGGTTCAATATATAACAAAACACCATTAAATCAGATTAAAGTGTGTACACAGTGAAATCACACGCACAAATGTGTCATAAATAAATCAGAATAAAGATTGTAATACCAAACATGTGACCTTTATGCAAACAATCATGCCTTTCTTTAAGCTAACGCTACACTTAGACAAGGACAAAAAAATAGGGAAGGAATTTAGACATACAGTGAACATGTACAGTGAATAAAATAACAAATATACATACGTACAATTACAATAAACTACATATATAAAGAAATCAGTTCGTATACAAACAATTCTAAATAAACTGGCTGAATCAGACACAAAAAAATCATTAAAACAAAGCCTTGCAAGGGAAAGGTGCAAATAAATCATGACAAAGTGACTTATAACCTACTCGTAAGTTTGAGCGACTACGTTACAAACTACAGCGTCCCTTTCTCAGCTTACACGTTCATCTATACAAAACAATAAGAACGGGTTAGTTTAACAGTAAAGATGGAATTCGAGGTGGTTTTAATGTCATCTGGACCCGTCTCTGTAAACCCCGGTATCGTTCATAACAATTAACTTGGGATCATCGTGTCACGTTTTGTTCACGCATTACATGCTCCACACGGACGAAAATATTAGTAGTCAACAATATCAACTCGTACTATCTGAAGCGGAGTCCTTTTATTTTAACAGATTTTAACTTAATGAGCATGCAAGCGAGATGGCGCATTGGCAATTAAATTACTACCCTTTGTTATCAAATGGTAATTCTGTGCGATTTACTATCTTCTTACAAGACAATGATTGATTTTTTATAGGTTACATAGGCTTATTTAATTGCTTGCTGTGAGCTTCAATCTACATTCAAATACCTACTTAAGTTTGAATATAATCCTTTAATTAATAATACTTAACGGGTTAAGATACACGAATTAAACCCAAGACGGTAGCGAATATTTATAGATATTTTGTTTACACGCCCGTTTCGCGGATTAAAACCCGAATATTTAGCGACACGTTTATTTACCCGACCACCTTAATTTTGCACAAACAAGAAAAGGACAATTTCGTGTTTTTAGTGTTTACTAAAATAGACACAACGGTTTACAACGATGGTTTGTAATCAAAACAATCAGAACGGTGCGGCTCAATCAAACCTCTAACTGCAACTAGCTGTTTTTACTCCCAAATCTACCCCGGTTTTTAAAAGTTATAAGGAAAATAAGAAATATTACGTGGGAATATTTTCATATTTATTACTAAAAGAAGTATTCATTTTCTAAAATATGCACTCGTCCGTAACAAATCTTATAGGTCTGGAATATCCTTTTGATATGCGGTATGTTCCAATGTAATTAATTACTAACCGGCAACGTTTTTAGCAAAAGTCCGTGTGTGTAGCAATTTTTAACGATTCGTCATGGTCTTTCGGTAAAGGCAGTTTCGAGAGAACACCTGTTTTCTACCCCAACATGTTTTTTTTTCATTTTCAACCGTTAGTCAAAAATCAGTTACATAAAATATTTCAAAAAACATTATCCGATTACAACTTATCACCAACATATTAAAACCCATTCACTCGGAATTAGTTGTTTCTGTGTTTCTGATTCGATACTACTTTCTTTCTTCTTCTTTGTTTTTTTTCCAAATATGTTGTGGGATCCGAATGAATTGTGGTGTAGGCAGGATTCTGTAGTAACGGTTGTATTTTATCGTTGTAGTCAGCTTTGCCCATGATAATTGTTGTGTCTCCTTTATCGGCGGTAGTGTTACAATTTGCCTGTTGTTTTTTTAGATTCCGTAATTCTCGATGTTCTTCTCGGTAGTCGTGCTGTTTTGAGAACTCTCGAAGCAGGCTCCGTCTTTTATTTTAAATAGTCCCACAGAAAATGTCCAAAGGGATCAAATCAGGTGACCGAGCAGGCAATCCCGTGCGTTCCCGACGACCAATCCAGCGACACGGAAATTAGTGTCTAAATAATTACTCACGTTCCTGGAATAATGCGGAGAAGCTGTTCCTATTCCTGTTGAAATATAATTTCCATATCGAAGTCATTTGGATTCTCCTCGATAATTTCGGTGATAAGGGGATCGATAGCATTTTCCAGCATATCCAAATACAATACAGTTAAGTATTACTCAATGAATACAGCTCCATCGATATGATTTCCCAATATTCCTACGCAAACATTAATTTTTTGTGGACCCTAGGTATGCGTCTGTTGAAGAATATGAGAGTTTGGATTACCTCAGAACCGACGATATTATCTATGAACGTTAGCATTTAAAAAAAAAATACGTTGTCACTAAAACAGATATTGTAAAGATAGGTATGATATTTTACAATTATTTCCATCATATTTTCGCAGAATTCTACTTTTCGATCTAAATCATCTTCAGTTAACTGATGTACCATTTGGATTTTATATGGATGAAATTTATTCCTTTTTCCTTCTCCACACTGTAGAAGGAGAAACTTGACAGACATCCGCGACATGTGTAGTAGATTGTGGGGGATTGACTACCATTTCATAAATAAATAATCCCTCCTTATTATTCATACTACCAGTAACTGTGAATTTAGCTCTAAGTTCCCTAAGGTATTTTCTAGAAATACGGCGTTCAGGAAAACGGTCTTTGAAAATTCTTTTAGTCTCGTGAAAATTACGCGTTATCCCATAAATAAAAACTGCATCAACTTTCTCTTCTAATGGACGACAGTAAATTATTTTATGAACACTAATTAACACCAAAACACTGCTTAGGACCAAAAACTGAACGAAAATATTACAGACGGATGAAACATACAATGAATATACTAACATAATTGTCAAATTCCAGTGTTATTTGATACGAACGTGCAAATTTTAATTGTTATTGTTTCACAACATTAAACATTCCGTCATTCTGTATTTTTCAAAGATATTGACATACTATTCTAAGATTATAAAGTACTCCCTTAGAAGTTCAAAATGAGGTAAAAAATCCTCCTTTTCTAAATAAACTTTTATTTAAAAATGGCGCGTAGCCGTCATCTTAAAAATTTTTCACTATGAAATTTACACTAAAACATAGTATTTATGCATCTATTACTCCATACCAAGTTTCATATCTCTAATTTGATCCGTTAAAAGATAGAAAAGAAAATCACTATGAAATATATATATATATATATATATATATATATATATATATATATATATATATATATATATATATATATATAACTTGAAAATGGCAAATGAGACTTTGCCGAAACGTCGTTTTGTACTGGCAGGAGTCAGAAACATCAACAGCAGACGCGAGACAACGCCCGGATAAACAACAGTGTTTCATATATATATATATATATATATATATATACATATATAGTGGTCGAAATAAACAATATGGAGATTAAGTGATTTAAATGCCACTTCCGGTTTGACTAGAAACACTGTCAACATTTTATTTTAAATAAAGCATAGAGTATTTCAGTTTTTGATTGCTATAAAATATGCGCCACACCCAAAACCTCTCTGTGACAACTTATGAAAAAAATAACGATTGAAGATATGACAATGATCGTGATTAATATCATTTTAACAAACAAGCGTGATTAGGAAAAACCGAATAGTGTCGTTAATGGTTACTATAAAAGAAATCATTATTGGATGGCCTGGAGGAAATCTGAAAGTTTACTTTCAAACACAGATTTCTCTAATTTTTTAATGGAAATACTCGTAATGCACTTTAAATTTGAGTTCTACGGAAAATTGACTTTATTTTTTATATATACCTCCCTATGACTAAACTGAATAATTTTTGAAATATGGCTATAACTACAACTTAAGTGTTAAAAATCGAGTTATGGATTGCATGGATTTGAGTTCACTGTTATTTGCCTGTTATCAGTGCTTGTCCAAACATGTTCTTAGTAGAATGCCAGTTATTTTTTGGCGCCCCCTCCCGCCTACTTTACAACCCAAACCCTTTCCTAAAAAATCTATTTTATAAATCCGTAAAATAAGAAAAAAACATATTAACGAAAATAAATAAATTTTTATTTGTTTAAAATATCATTTAACGTTTCTTTATCTTGGGCAAATTGTTCTACGGCAGTTCATAAATTCAGTTCTTTAACAATGTCTGCTTCTACTGATAACAGATAAAGACGATAAATGTTTTTGAAGCATGAACGTTTTTGTTTTCGAGGCGTTATCAACTGGTAGATAAAAGGTTGTAATTTTAAAGTTTCTGGTGGAACCAAAACTGCGTTTCCATCGGGAGACTAATAATTAAACTGTATTTTTTCCTCATTTCCACTACTTTGAAGTTGACCTTAATTCCGAGATTACTCGCAATTTCTTTTGTAATTGCAGCAGCACCTCTATTCCTTGCTTTACGATAGTCTTTCAGGAAATTTTCACATATTTTCATCTGGAAAACCACCATTAGAAGATCACTATCCACTTTCTGCATACTTTTGCTGACCAAATTAGTTTAGAATTAAACGTCATACTAAACTATCAAAGCATTATAAAATCTTAAGATGCTAAAGATTTTGTTTCTGAAGTAGGTTTGGGGTCATTTAGTTATTCTTGTACTCACATATTTACACCAACTGATATCGCACTAATTTAAAACTATTTACTCTACTCCTAGCTCGATTCACAAACTTTCATGATAGTCATTGCAACTTTAATTTCTTTAATATTTTACTAAATAACTCTTCACTGATGCAGCATCTGCATTACCAATGTGAAGTCCAGCGATTAGCATCCACAAGGATCATACAAAGCTACCGGATATTGATACAAAATTCGAGATTTTTTTTACCAAACAGGTTGGCACCATTGTCGTATTCTTTCTCAGCCTCTGCAGTTTTTCATTTCCAGTCCACATTTGTTCCTTTCGTCAAAAAGGCAATTAGAAAGGCCTTCCTCAGTTGAATTAGAAATAGGATGGAATGTCAAAAAGTGCCCTTTCATTACGACATTCTCACTGCTTGATGGTAAGTAAAAGCAGTTTTTGATGAAGCATATCAGGTGCACAATATTACAGATTTCACATTTTTTTACACTGTTAAGGATTGCATCTTTTACATGTCATCCAAGAAAGCCTCCTTTTACAATTTTTTCCCAAAGTAACAATTATTTTAACTCTTTCCTGCGTCAAAAGAAATGGCCATAAATCTCACAAACCTAAGGAAGTAGGTTGGTTAAATATGAAAAATACATTTTTAATGACCAATTCCGCCGAATACTTTATAAAAGGTTAACGTTTCGAACCGATACGTTGAATTTAAGGTTTAGAGGTTTACCGACTCCTCTCTATCGTTCAATTTTTCTTGAAAGGATTTTTTTCAATATAGTTTATTATTTAAATAAATTACCTGTAAACTTCAATACCGTACACTCTGATACATTTAACAAGAAGATAAAGCACACAATTTTATATCAGCAAACTACAGAAGCAAGTAGTGTATGTTCTTTCTAGGTATGCAAACGCTAACTTCCTAGAAGCATACTTATGTCTTTATATTTATTTGGCATTACTTGACCGTCTTTACAAACTTTGTCGCCTATATATACTTTCTTCATGATATTGGGAGCGATGTATAGAGATAGGTAAAGACAAACACTATTGTTTACGTTTGCACGGTCTCCTATAACGCGGGAATTATATTATATATATATATATATATATATATATATATATATATATATACAGGGTCCAGCAACAAGAGGGCCTTTATATATATATATATATATATATATATATACAGGGTTATTACAAATGATGTTTATGATTTCAAGTGCACATAAATCTAGTTTTATTTATCATACAAAAAAATAAAATGGTTACATTTTAAGAAAAACTTAAAAAGTTTCATCCCAGGTGCCAAGAATTATAAATGTTCCATATGGGAACCCCTTGTGATACGACAGATGCTAAGCGTGTAATCAAGCTCTTGCCATACTTTGTTAAGAGTGTTCAGGTCGATTGTTTCGATAGCTCTGGTAATCCGTTGTTGGATCTCAGGTATGCTTTCTGGTGGTGTATACACTTTATGTTTGATGTATCCTCACAAGAAAAAATCACAGGGGGTGATGTCTGGAGATCTTGGAGGCCAGTTCAAGAGTGCACCATCACTTGGATCTGCACGGCCGATTCATCTGCCGGGCAGCCGATTTTGAAGTCCAGAATGAAGTTTAGGGATTCTTGTTCTAATTTCGGTAGAAGCCATTCCGTCATCATGTCCAAGATTTATTCCATTTATTGTTTGTCCAACAAATAAAAAAGGTCCGTACACTTTGTTGTAAATGATAGTACAAGACAAATTAACTTTCGGAGTGTAAGTGCTCGATGTAGGTGTGTGGATTCTCCGAACCCCATATTATGACATTATGTCTGTTCACCGTAACACACAAGTGGGATGTGGGTTAATCCAGTAATATTTATAATTGAAATCGGAACATCATTTGTAATAACCCTGTATATATATATATATATATATATATATATATATATATATATATATATATATGCAGGGTCCAGCAACAAAAGGGCCTTTTTCTATATCTTCCGTTTTATATAAGCCAGATTAATACAATTTGGAATGCAGTTATAGTTCAGTTGTGTGCATATTTTAAAATTATTCACGCGAATACAGTTTGTTTATTTAAAGAGGAAAAAATTATTATAAAAAAATTTTAATAAAACACCCTGTATATTATTACTTTTTTGAATTCTACACATTGTTCCTAACAAATTCGCAATATATTTCCCTACCCCTAAATATAACCGTTTTTGAGTTATTTCGATTTCTCTAAAAAAAATTGAAAATACAGTTTGCTTTGAAAATGTACCTCCTTAACTGTTGAAAAATAAAAGTTATCTAATTTATATGAGAATCAGTACACAGATAGAGGCTTCCTTTTAAGGTGAAGAAAATCACATAATTGCATACAGGGTGCTTGACTTGCCAATCAGACATTATTCCAACTAGTAAAAGTACCCTGTATATTATTACATTTTTGGTTTCTACATATTAACCCTTATCAGTTCGTCATACAACTCCCTATCCCTAAATATAGCCGTTTCCGAATTATTTTCAACTTTTCAAAATGTATAAGATTATTGAGACATTTTTAAATCTATGGCCTCGTATAGATAAAAAAGAACATCGTAAAACAATTGTATTATACATTAAAAAACGCAACAGAAACTAATATATTATGATAGAAGACTAATTACAATTTTTGTACTGGAAGCATTGCATGTTAACAAGAATTTGACCAATATTTACTTCAATTTCAAGTAAAATTCTAAAATCAAGTATCCTTCTTATGAAAATTGAATGTTTGACGTAAATAAATAAAACTGTAGTTAACCATTTACGAGTGTTATTGTTAGTAATCAAGATTTTTATAAAATGAATTTTACACAAAATGAGTTAGTTGATATGATATTCGTGTTGGGTGCTGCAGAAAGAAACTGTTTATTGGCCAGCAGAATTTATGCTGAAAGATATGCAGATAGAAGACATCCAAACGCGAGATCGTTTCAGAAAGTTATGAGTAGATTTATTGCAACTTCATGTGCCAATTACTCCAAACATGAACGTGTTAAACCTTCTACAAATGAAGATAATGAATTGAGGGTTCTTCTCACCATCGAAGAGGATCATCACAGAAGCCAAAAGGACATAAGTGAAATAGTTGGTATAAGTGAGAGATCAGTAGGCCGTCTTTTAAAGAAGAATCGCTTACATCCCTATCATATTCAGTTACACCAAGAATTGAGCGATGCAGACTTCGATCATCGAGTAAGATTTTGTAACAGGGCTAGAGAAAAAATTACTCAAAACCCAAATTTTTTTTATAATATTTTATGGACAGACTAATCAACATTTCATAAGAATGGATTTGTTAATACACATAATTTTCATTATTATTCCTCAGAAAATCCACATTTATTAAGACAAGTTGATAATCAACATAAGTGGTCTTTAAGTGTCTGGGGTGCCATCGTTGGGGATTATGTCATCGGTCCATTCTTTTTTGATAGACACTTGAATGGTGACAAGTACCTTAACTTTTTGCGTAACGATTCACCGGGCTTATTAGAAAATATTACTCTTGATATTAGAGCCACAATGTGGTATCAACATGATGGCGCTCCTGCCCACTACTCTGCAGATGTAAGAGATTATCTCAATAGAGTCTTTCCAAATAAATGGATTGGGCGAAATGGACCTGTGAGGTGGTCAACTAGGTCCCCTGATCTGACAAGAACAGATTTCTTTTTATGGGGATACATAAAGAGTATTGTCTATAGGGAACCACCAACCACTGCCGAAGATATGCGTAATCGTATAACACAGGCTTTTCATAGCATTACTCCTGAGTTGTTGCGTAGAGTTGAACAATCTTTTAAAGAGCGACTTCAGGTCTGCATCCGAGAAAACGGACACCAATTTGGACAATTATTATAAATCATTATCGCTAATGATTAGCGTTAAATTATTTTTTTTATTTTATTAGTTTTGTATTTTTAGAAATAATTTTAATAATTATAGTGTATTAGTTTCTGTTGCGTTTTTTTATTTGCAATACAATTGTTTTCCATTGTTTTTTTTTTCTATTTATACGAGGCCATGGATTTAAAAAAATGTTCCAATAATCTAATACATTTTGAAAAATTGAAAATAATTCGGAAACGGCTTTATTTAGGGATAGGGAATTGTACATCGAATTGATAAGGGTTAATATGTAGAAACCAAGAACGGAATAATATACAGGGTGTTCTATTTGAAAAAGTAAACTTTTACTAGTTGGAATAATGTCTGATTGGCAAGTCAATTGTAAACACCCTGTATGCAATTATGACATTTTCTTTGCATTGTAAGAAAGCTCTATCTGTGTACTTGTTCTTGTATAAATTAGATAGCTTTTGTTTTTCAACGGTTAAGGTGGTACATTTTCAAAGCTATCTCTGTAATTTCAATCTTTTTAATAAAAATTGACATAACTCAAAAACGGATATATTTAGGGATAGGGAAATATATTGCGAATTTGTTAGGAACAATGTGTAGAATTCAAAAAAGTAATAATATACAGGGTGTTCCGTTTAAATTTTTTTTATTATAGTTTGGTCATCTTTAAATAAACAACCTGTATACACGTGAATAATTTTAAACTATGCACACAACTAAACTATAACCCTATCCCAAATTTTATGAATCTAGCTTATATGAAACGGAAGATATAGAAGAAGGCGCTCTTGTTGCCGGACCCTGTATAAATATATATATATATATATATATATATATATATATATATATATATATATATATATATATATATATATAACAAGTTATTATTTTCAGAACCTGAGGTTGCAGTCAATCTTATTGAAGCTTATTTATTTAAAAAGAAAACACTCTTTGACATTTATCAAGCTTTCGGAATTTTATTTATTCCATCTTCAGGATAATCTGCAATATTCAGTTTTAAAATGTTACAATTAATTATTAAATTACTACTTACTATCGTGAGATTAAAATAAACTCTACTAATACATAATAAAAAAACACCATGCATACATTTGTCATCAAAATAAAAACTATCTTAAACTATTCAAGAATTAGCCTGCTATTCGTGATACATATATGCACTGACTGAAAAATACTCTCATTTCGAATAAAATGATATGATTACATATAAACAGTTTTATGCGTTACACTATCAACATTATGTTATATCTAAACTATGATGCGGTTTATTTCTTTAAATGTTTTATAGAAATGGATAAATCTAATTATAATATTCACTATACAATTGTCCTTATTACATTTAAAAATACAAACAAATCATTAAATGTAATAAAGAGATATTTTATATTACATTAAAGTTTAAATACATAAGTTTAATATTAACATATTTTTGATAATAAGTATATTTATAATATAAGTATACTATTTAGATATATATATATATTTATATTATATTAATATTGAATTTTAAAACTGAATATTGCAGATTATCCTGAAGATGGATAATTAAATTAACATGATAAATGTTCCAATAGAGTTTTCTTAAATAAATAAGTTAAATGCAACTGTTTGAAAATAAATATGTGTTATAAATAATGCATCATCAAGATTACCTAGTTCTGGGTAATATATATAATATATATATATATATAATATATATATATATATATTTAAATTAATTTCGATTTGTTACACATGCCGCGAACGAATTTCACAAAGACTTGTGTTTCTTTAAATTAATATTTGTAAATGTAATCTTTTCGCAAATTAAACTGTTTAGTGTAAATGTAAATTAATGTTAAAGTATGACTAGTTTGGGAATTTAAATATAGCAAGTGCTAAAATAATTGTTTGTGCTGCTTTTCTCGGAAATGACGCGTAAGGATACTGCGCTGTAATGATTTAAAGAATTGTAGTACTTGCTAATTAATCAAATAGAATCAAGTTTTTACCTCATAATATTAACAAAATAGGAAATTAAAAGTATTTTAAGGTTATATTTGTAAAATATAATTTAGGTTGGCAATGCTCCATTCGTACATTTATACAAGATACGCTAACAAAGGCACCAACATGATTTAGGTGGCAGAAAACCATGTTTTTTAAATGCTTTAAACATTTTTATTAAAGCAGCACAAACAACGTTGTAATTACTCGAGGTGAAAACTATAGCGTGAGTTGCTTGCGGCCTCGGGTGGCATTAACTTTGGTTACACCATAACGCGTTTTCCGCTCTTGTAATATAAATTACTTGTACGTATGTGATTATAAATTGCTAGTACATATGTGCTTATTGACAAGTTTGTTATGAGTAAGTTTTTATACCGTACACATTTGTGGTCATTTTTGTTATGAAATCAAGCTTGTCATATTAATTATTGTAAATGGACAATAGATGGATTCAGTGTTTATTTTAGCATTATGTTGTTTTTCTCTAAATAGAGATCTAATTTTGAGCGAATGAAAAGTTAATTCCGAGTTGATCTTTAAAATTTGGTACATTTTTTCTAAATTTTAAGGGAGGGATTTTGAATATGGTTTTTTAGACCTCGCGAATGTTTTACATTGATTATCCTGTTTCAAAAGCTTATTCACATTTGACATATTCTTGCGGATTTGAATGACTATTTCAGTCCATGTTATTTTGATATCTTAGATCAAAGGTTACGTTGCAAATTTGAAGGTAGTAATATTAGATCACTGGGGGATTTAATTTTATCGAATTGACGTACTTATAGTGTTTAAAATTTGGGTTTAGCGCATATATTTACATTCCACAACAGAGTACACGGCCTTGTCATTTTAACACACGGCATTTAAGCTAGAAAGTTGTAATTATCCAGTTTTTGTCACCAAGGTCGGTGAATTAAGAAAGACACTCTTCGTTACGGGCATTGTAGTTGAATTATAACTGCAATAAAAAGAGATAAGACTAGTTACGTCATGTTGGAGCGCAATGAAAATTATTCCACTTTGTATGGCTTTAAAACCATACAAAAACATTATATTAAATGGTTCATAATTCTATCAAGTACATTACTACCTACAAACTGCTTACCCTTACATAAGTAAACTCACTAAGTTATCACTTTCATATATCGTACCATAAGTGCAAGGAAATTATTGGATAATGTAATGTCCAATCACGAGTGGTTGATAAAGTTGATTCGCGTACGAATGCTTTTTGTAAGATTTATCAAAGTGTTAGACATTTTTGAGAAATTATGCAATAACTTCTTTCGCATGGATGGTATTCATTTAGAGAATTGCATTTCAAAAAAACTAGAAATTGTATATTCTTAATTTGGAATTTAACTGGCCACACATTACGATTATCAATAGAAAATAATTAAAAATTCTTAAATCAGAACTTTACGAAAATCAAATTTGTACTCGTAAGTACGTTATTAATTATAGCTTTATTATAATCAAACACACAGTATGTAATTAGGTTTGCTCTTTAATAACATAATTTTAATGTTATTGGATGATAATTAGTGGAAGACTACTTATTAGTGTAAATTATAGACGAATTGCATTAATATTTAGTTAGGGCTGTACGTTTGTGTTATCAATTTTAAAATGACCGAACAATGCAATTGAAAATATTTGGGTAATTTGCAAGTCGTACTATGATCAGAGCATAGGTAGGCATGGTTGCTCCGATCACGCTGTAATGTAAATGTGGGAAGAGTCGTTGAAAAAATGTGATAGTAGGATGTGAAAGAAAACAATTTTGTATGCTGAAAAAATTACATCTGAATGGTGGTGTCGCGAAAAAGCTCTCGATGTATCGGTAAAACCAATAATAACTTCGGAAGTTATTCAGAGGACGTGGATGAAGAATATTACAGGGTAGAAGAAATATTTTTGTATATGTACCGGGTGGCCAACTAAGAACGGCCGTCGGCCATATCTCAGGAATGGATTATAGCACAGGTTCGGGAAAAAATTTTTTATAACAAAAGTGGCCTCGAGAAACGCCTGGAAATTATTTTCAGAATTGTAGGTCCACCGCTAGAGGGCGTATTTGACAGTTAAAATTTTAAAAAGCAAAATTTTTCAAAATTTACTCAATTAAGGGGCATATTAAATATTATAATCAGATTCCTCGACAAATTCTGCATATTTTTTATTTGGTAAGTTTTAGTCTATCTCTTCAAATAAGGGTTGGGGGAGAGTGGGAATCTTGTTACGAAAAACCGCCTTTAATTCAGGTTCTGCTTGACCGATTTTAATAAACTTGATGTTGTTTGAAAGAGCTTTTGTTAAACAATAGAAAATTTGTAAATTTGAAGCAATCTGATTAATAATATAAATGCTAGAGGGCGCTGTTTAATATTTTTTTAATATTCTGTTTTCTCTTTATAATTTTAAATGGAAGCATAAAAATTTAAGTAGGTCTTTAAAAAGTAGACTAAATTATTAATAAAACAGTGAAAACTGCAAGTCGATATCCTTTTCGTATCCTGAGATGTCGTAAGAAACAGGTAAATGGCGGGAACTGTTCTTCCAACGTCTAGTAGGCTAGTTTGCGTTAACGAAAATGATTAAATTTAGCCTGGATGAAAAGATCTTACATTGGTCTGCAGTAATTTAAGCTGTTATCATACTAATGTTATGGTTGCCGCTAGATTACCTAAATGTAATGCTGTCTCTACTAACAATGAGAACAAATTATAAAATAATAATGTGATAAATCTAACATTTTTTTAATTATATAAGAATGTTATATTTGTTTTCAAGCGATGTGTTAGTAAATCAAAAGCATAAAATATCAATAAAAACCGATATTTGCCCAGCAACAACAAATACAGTTTAAAATATGAATTACGATTTACTGATGACAACAAAATTAGCAAAGAGGGCCATATAAGATATAAAATAAATTCCCTGTTGAAAACAAGCAAGCTATGATTTTCACGCATATGTAAAAAATTATTCATCGTATTGCGTTTAATAGACTTTCTTTATCTTTTCGTACCAAAATGATTCTTACAAATGAAGAAGCATTTGATATGTTGGCAGTTTATTTTGAATGTATGAGAAATGCAACCGTTGCTGCTAGAGTGCATGCACTGCAGTACCCAAACAGACGGCATCACAGCAGAAGAGTTTTTCTCCGACTCGCACACCGTGTGCGTACTACTGGAAATGTGAATCTTCCTGTGTACCGAAGACAACGCAGAGGTAGAACAGAGGAAAATGTTATTGATGTTTTAGCTTATGTAAATGTTAACCCTCATTCAAGCACCAGAGCTATAGATAGAGACTTCGGTATATGTCGAACCACCGTCCAAAATATTTTAAGGGAACACAGGTGACTACTTATTTATTAATACAAGTTTTATTAGGTATTATAATGATAAGAATGTTTTAATTTTTATGTTTGTCATTATATGTTTATGTCCAGTTTCAATAAAACAACAAATTATTTAATGAAATTATCTTATGCTATGTGAATAGATTTTAACTAACAACATGATAATTAAGTGAGGCAAAGTAAAGTAAAAAGGCACCAATAATACAAAATAATGTGAGGCCGGGCGAAAAAAATTCGTAATAACATTACGAGAGTTAATGCATTTAAAGTCCCTTTTCGTTTACTAACAACGAAGGACTTCAATGTGTCTTATTGATCTGATTACTTTATAATATATACTATATTAGATTGTACCCATATCACATGGTCCTACACCATAGTTTGAATGCTCAAGATTTCAATACCAGGTTGAATTTTTGCAACTGGCTCTCAAATATGATACACGATGATCCTGAAATACTTTCACGAATTATGTGGACAGATGAGGCTACTTTTCATAGTGATGGCAGTGTAAATCGACATAATATGCACTACTGGTCTGAAACGAATCCCCACTGGATGCAGGAGGTCCAACATCAGGGTTGTTGGTCTGTAAATGTGTGGTGCGGGATTCCAGGTGGAGAAATAATTGGGCCTTTTTTTTAATGAAACTGTTAAGGAGAAAGATATTTAAATTTTTTAAGCAACGAATCGCCACTTCTTTTTAGAAGACATACCCTTGACCATTTGCCGTGACATATTCTTGTAACATGATGGATGCCCGGCACATTATTCTAGAGATGTTCGGAATTTCTTAGATCAATCATACCCTGAAAGGTGCATAGGACATGGAAGTTTATTTATTTGGCCACCAAGGTCTCCAGACCTGATTTTTAATTGTGGGGGCGAATAAAAGATCTCGTTTATGCCGATAGACTCACAACAAGAGCTGACATGATTGAAAGAATACGACAGACAATGTGAAGTATTTCAAGGGCAGAAATTGAAACTGCTGTTCTCTCCACCCGTCAGCGATTGATTTCATGCATTGAAAATGATGGACGACATTTCGAACATCTAGTGCGGCACTAATTACGTAGTTATTTATTTAAGGTTTTAATTGTTAGATTTATCACATTATTATTTTATAATTTGTTCTCATTGTTAGAAGCGACAGCATTACATTTAGGTAATCTAGCGGCAACCATAACATTAGTATGATAACAGTTTAAATTGCTGCAGACCAATGTAAGATCTTTTCATCCTGGCTAAATTTAATAATTTCCGTTAACGCGAACTAGCCTTCTAGACGTTGGAAGAACAATTCCTGCCATTTACCTGTTTCTTACGACATCTCAGCATACGAAAAAGATATCGACTTGCAGTTTTCACTGTTTTATTACTAATTTAGTTTACTTTTTAAAGACCTACTTAAATTTTTATGCTTCCATTTAAAATTGTAAAGAGAAAACACAATATTAAAAAAATATTAAACAGCGCCCTCTAGCATTCATGTTATTAATCAGATTGCTTCAAATTTACAAATTTTCTATTGTTTAACAAAATCTCTTTCAAACAACATCAAGTTTATTAAAATCGGTCAAGCACAACCTGAATTAGAGGCGTTTTTTTGGTGACAAGGTTCCCACTCTACCCCACTCCTTATTTGAAGAGATAGACTAAAACTTATCAAATAAAAAATATGCAGAATTTGTCAAGGAATCTGATTATAATATTTAATAGGCCCATTGAGTAAATTTGGAAAAATTTTGCTATTTAAAATTTTAACTGTCAAATACGCCCTCTAGCGGCGGACCTACAATTCTGAAAATAATTTTCAGGCGTTTCTTGAGGCCACTTTTGTTATAAAAATTTTTTTCCCGAACCTGTGTTGTAATCCCTTCCTGAGATATGGCCGACGGCCGTTCTTAGTTGGCCACCTGGTACATATTTCAAGTTATGTTACATTTTAATATTATTCTTGTTCTTCTAAATAATTAAAACATTGTATATATATATATATATATATATATATATATATATATATATATATATATATATATATATATATATCACACACACACACACACACACACACATAAAGTATATAAAGTATTTCTAACCTTCAAATTTGAAATTAAAATTTATATATTTACTAAGAATTTCATTTCTATGATTGTAAACCAATCACTGCATTTTTTCTGGATAATACCATAGTAGCATATTACTAACACAATGTAAATGACAGTTTTTTGAAACGCAATTCTCTAATTGAATACCATTCGTGCGAGGGAAATCGTTGTATAATTTTTCAAAATGTCTAACACTAAAGATATTCCTGCGCGAATCTGCTTTATCAAGCACTCGTGATTAGTCATTAAATTATTCAATTATTTCCTCAAACTTATGGTATTATATATGAAACTGATAATTTAGTGAGTTTAATATAAGTAAGTAAATGCCATGTGTTAGAACTCTACACTGTTGTGCAATGGAGATACAGTGTGTCCCAAAATTAATTCCCCAACCGCTTGAGTTACACTCTATGACCAAAAAAAGTCGAAAATCACTTATGTCAAAATTTCGAAAATAGCCTCTTTACGAAATCGAAATTGCGATCTAAGGTACTTTTGCAAATCAATTTTTGAAACAGGTATCCAGATAAGTATAGTTTATTTATAATTAAGTCCTTCTTAACGAAGACAGAATATGATATTTTGTGTATCAATGTTTGATTGTAAAATATTTCAATTTTAAGCTGACGTACAAAGGTAAACAGTTCAGGTTTTATATTTATTATAATGCCCAGAAGGCACAGTAGTGAAGAATATCTAGATATGATTAAACAACTTGGGGTTTGTAAGAATAATGCTCGTGCCGCAAGGCGTCTGTACCGCCAACGTTTTCCTACTAGTCGACACCCCGATCATAAAACAATAAGTGCCGTAGAAGTTCGTCTACTTGAAACTGCATGTTTGGCCCTTAACATGATTCATGCTGGTCGACCTAGACCGCTAAGATGGCAACATGAAAAGCAAAAACGCCACGACACTGAAGAATATCCGTCTGTAAGTACCAGGATCTTGGAAACCGATCGTCACCATCGTCGTAGTACTATCCACAGATTCATGCAAAAAGAAAATCTGTATCCTTATCACTTACAGCCGGTTCAAAAATTTTATCCTGGGGATAGTGAGTTGCGCTTACTATTCTGCAGATGGTTTTTAAATTGCTTAGATACAAATGAAGACCTTTTTAAACAAGTATTGTGCAGTGATGAAGCTCATTTTAATCAACAAGGGATATTTAACCAGTACAACTTGCACAGTTGGAATTACGAAAATCCCCATCAAAATAGAGAATCACATAAGCAAGTGCACTGGTGTGTAAATGTTTAGATTGGTCTATTGGCCAACGACATAATAGCACCATATTTTCTGCCTGGAATATTAAACACAGAAAATTATGCAAATTTTTGCGAAAACACATTACCTACCTCATTGGAAGATATTCCTTTATTGCAACGTCAAACTACTGTGCATTAACATGTTAGAGCACCTGCCCATTATTCTCGAAATGTTCGAGATATATTAAATCCGCGAATTCCTAATAAATGGATCGGTATCGGAGAACCTTGGCCACCTAGGCCCTCGGATCTTAACCCAATAGACTTATGTCTTTGGGATTACTTGAAAAATGCGGTACCCAAAGTCCAACCGAATAATGAAGATGCCGTTATTGTTCGTATTTATGGAGTTTTAACTCAAATTACAAACGAAACAATAGGTCGTGTTGAAAACAATTTTCTTCGCCGATTGCATGCATGCATAGAACCAAATGGCGAACATTACGAGTTTTCCTTTGTAAATTTCAGTATTTTAATTTTATTATGTGTATATGCAACTTGGTTTGAAATAATAAACTATTGTTACTTGGATATTTGAAAACATGATTGCAATTTTTGATATGGCCATAATTATATATATATATATATATAGAAATTGGGTTCACTTGCACAATTCCAGATTCTGTCATCCAAATTTCATAAATATTTGTACCACATTTAAACGTGTTTTTAAATAATATATTTATAACTTCTGTTATGTACACAAAAGAAATTTTTCTCGTGTGAACTCACGTTCATATATTATCCGAAATACGTCCTATGTATTATATATATGCAGTCTTGTGTACGTAGGACGTATTTTGGATAATATATGAACGTGAGTCCACACGAGAAAAACTTCTTTTGTGTGTACATAACATAAGCTGTAAATGTATTATTACATGTTTAAATGTGGTACAAATATTTATGAAATTTGAATAACAAATGAACACATACTATTATATAGTATTTTAAGCAATTAAGTTTCTGTAAATGTGTAGTGTGTGAATATGTTGGTAATGTATTAAGTGTAGAGGAAGAATATGAATGTATATTTTTGATTCTATAAATGACAAAATATTGGATAATGGAAAACTTTATGTGTGCTCAAGGACAAATGTTGAAAAATTACGGAGCACGAAGAGCTCGCTCGTATGTGGGACCTTCATAAAAAGTTGAATCCAGATCTGAATGTTATGTGAAGTTAGTATGAATGCGAAATTGGGATGTTTCAAAGGGTTGTTAAGATTTTTATAAAAATTTCAAGCTGGCTAATGCATTGGGCACAAGCGTTGCTTCGATGCCCGGGAAATCGCGCGTTCGAAACTCTCTTGGGATAGGCTGTTTTGGTTTGAGCGGAATAAATATGACAAAATTTTGTAGAGTGGATGCCTGAAGGTATACACGGAAGAGTGACAGGGCAGGACACGTAGACACTCGGGCTCAGAGTTTAACTTAAGAGGGCGGTACCGCGCGAGTATTTTGTAATATATATATATATATATATATATATATATATATATATATATATATATATATACACACACAAGTATATGTCCCATTTTTGGATTAAGTATTTAATCGTTTACAAATGAAGGAATTAATGTGAATTGGAAATTGTTTTTCGGCTTTTCAAAAAGATGTTTAAGTAGATTTGTATTAAAAGAAGTATCGTGGATTGAACACGCGTGATCGAAAGAAACTTGATACGATCCTTTATGTAACTAAATAAAGGCGTGTTAAGCTTCATGAATTAAATTAGACAGTATGGGACATTAATATTACTCTGCCCTGCTAAGCTTAAAAGTGGTATCTCCGTTTTTTTGCGAAATAGAGTTACGATCATGGGCGGCATCCCTAGCTTGAAAGTGGTAAATATACACATTTACACGAGTTATGAATATTAAAGAAAATCGTATATCCCATAATACGTAGTGGCAGAAGTATTAAATGTGGTATCTCCTTTTCCTTATTAATAAAGTGGTAAAGCCAAAGTATTGTGGAGATACGACTTTATAGCTATGGATTGTATAAACTTCAGATACGTGCTTGCAGGCTCTGTAGCAGATAATGTGTTGAGATCCCTTTATCAGTGTCTAGTTTTCTTTTGTTTTGGTGTTAAACAATCGTGGTTTTTGCTCGTATTATTTCAAATAATACATATTTGTGTCTAGTGGCCCGTAATATAAGCTTTGGTAAGTACGTAACTTAAATTAAAATACATGTACATATAGAATACTAACAGATTTATCGTTAAAACCTACTAAATTAAGCAGCTTTAATTGAATTCGAATTTGAGGTTAGACTTTTTAGTGTGGTAGTTTGAACAATATTTCGCAAGAAACGTTAGTGTATCTGTACATAATCGCTAATCTATTTTTGTTGTTGTTCCAGTTTGAGCGAGGTACGATGGAAAGCCGTGGAAGAAAAATACTTGCATTGGCTTTGTCTATGAATAAGGAAGTAACTACTGTACACGGACTTGCAGACTTGGAAAATGATGAAAACAGCTTTTATGAAGAATTGAAACTAGTCGCGCTACCGGAAACTTTACCTTCATGTTCCTCAGACTGCATAAATGATGAAAACGGTTCTTATACAGAACTTCAACTAATGGCGGTACTTGAACAATTACATACAACTCCTCAGGACCAGGCTTTAAGCGATTTTGATTCTGATGATTCCGTTCAAGATCCTGATTTTGAATATGAAGATCGAGAAGATGATGAAGGTTCAGAGAACGAAGATATTCCGACAGAAACAGCACAAGAAACTAAGGTTGATGTGAATGCAGATGGAATTGTAGTTGAATACAGAAATAAAGGTACTATTCGGAAACGTAATAGGTTGATGGACTCGTTAAGTGCAAGAAAAGCAAAAAAAAATTGAAAACATAAAACTAACGCATTCAGTGAAACCATCCGCTAATAACCAGTGTAAAAAAAATGCAACTATAACATTACTGAAAATTGTGGAATAAATATAAATCTAGAATATTGGAACATGACGTTCTCCGAAAAGCGAAATTTCATTTTAAGCTATATAACTGCAACTGCATAGAGGCCTTGCTAACTCCCGACGGCAAAAAACGTTTGCCTATTATTTTAAGGGTTCATCAGGCGAAAGGATTGAGGTTTGCAAGAACTTCTTCCTAACTACACTAGGTTATAAAAGGGGTAATGACCGAATAGTTCAAGTTTGCTTTACAAGTAAAACAACAGAAATAAAAACAAGATTTCTTTTGCTGGTAGTCGTCAGGGTAAACATGGAAAAACACCAAAAATTGACAGAGAAATTATAAAAGTGCATGTTAAATCATTTCATCCAGTTATGTCACATTACAGAAGAGAGCATGCCCCTAAGAAACGCTACCTTCCAAGCGATACTACAATCACTATGATGCATCAGGATTTTTAAGAAAAATATAAAATTAATTGCTCTTATGAAGTTTATGGCAATATTGTGACTAAGGAAATGATCATATCGTTTACACGACTTGGACAAGAGGAATGCGAAAGTTGCGAGATGTTTTTGCTACATATCCCGCACATGGAAAAAACAGTCTATGTGAATCCTGTGAAACTTGTTCAATGTGGCAGATACATATGGACAAGTAGACATGCTTAAGAAAAAGATAAAGAATTATTATTATCACAAACCTATAATGAAAATAATAATACTGCATATTTTTCGGCAGATTTAGAGAAAGTAATAATGATTCCATGAATAGAAACGTTGAAACAAGTCGTATTTTATCCAAGAGCTATTGTGTTTAATCAAAGTTAAGTACCTTTAGGCCCACAAAATAAAACATCAAAGCGAAAACTATTTTATGGCACGAGGCGATACCGGGCAGAAAGAAGGTAGACATAATAAGTACTTACTATAAGTTTTTTTTGGAAATGCGTGATTGTGAAACAATTGTCTTGTGGGTAGATAATTGCTCTGCGCAAAATAAAAATTGAACGCTTTCTTCATTCTTAGTTTATATCATTAACAAAGACGAAATCTCGACAGATAAAATAATTTTAAAGTATTTTGAGCCCGGACATCCTTACATGTCTGCTGACGGTTTCCACCACCAAGTGGGGCTATCAATGAAAAGACAACCAAAGATTTACGACTTCCATGATTTTGTTGAGGTGGTGAGCAGAGCTAATTCTAAAAATATAAAGGTAATAAACTTAGAATGATTTTTATGGTTTTGATGACTGTTCTTCGATCTACAAACTACATAATCAAAACCCGCGTCCATATTTAAAAGACATGGTCGTGGCAACAAGAGGGAAAAACATTTTGAAGTACAAAACCAGCAAATAATTTCAAAAATGGAGTTCCAATCAGTAAGGGGAAAAAGCCGAAAGAGGAATCTCTGAAGCAAGAAAAAAAGAAATTTTGACAAAATTGACACCTATCATGCCTAAAAATAGAACCCTATTTTGGGAAAATTTACCTGTTAATGATGAAGCAGTGGATTTGATTACAAACATTGAGGACCAATAATTTAGTTTCTGTTTATGTGTTACTTAGACATAGTAGGTAATAAAAAAATATTATTAATTTTATTAAATACATAAATAAAAAGTTTACCTCGAGTAGGATTTGAACCTACGACCTGTACTTTGCTCGAGTACCGCGCTAACCAAATGCGCCATCAAGGTTCAAGCCCCAATCGATGTAAATTTTGTATTTATGTATGTAGAACTGATGTAAATTCTATACGTGTGCGTGCGCGTTCGCGTGTGCGTGTGCGTGTGTATACATTACAACTTGGTACGTAGCTTTAGTTTAATTTTCTTACTATATTTAGAATTTACATCAGTTCTACATACATAAAGACAAAATTTACATCGATTGCGGTTTGAACCTTGATGGCGTAGTTGGTTAGCGCGGTATCTACAAGTACAGGTCAGGTTCAAATCCTACTCGAGGTAAACTTTTTATTTACGTATTTAATAAAATTAATAATAATTTTTAATTACATACCTATTTATCTTTGAACTTATTCGTTCATAACAAAAACTTATAATAATAGTAGGTAATATATTATGTATTTCTTGACTCTTGGCTTATTTCTCATAAGAATACATATTTACAAAATGAAATTAACTTGTTTTATTAATTTTTTATAGTGTAGTGGATATATCACAAATTATCATATGATTATGACTTAAAAGTGGTATCTACTCTAGATTTTCAAAAAACTCTATTTTTGACTTAAAATCTCAAACATATGTATTAGTTTCATTATAAATATAAAGCCACATTGAAATATTTTTGATCTATTTTTATTTTATCAGGTTGAGAATGAGAAAAAACTTTAAACTCGTTTTACTCAAAACTATCTTAATGGAGATACCACTTTTAAGCTTCGCACGGCAGCACTGAGGTAAATACATGAGCTTCTATTAACAGCAGTTAATCGACCGTTTATGGATAAATGGTGTGTGTGTGTGTGTGTGTGTGTGTGTGTGTGTGTGTGTGTGTTTGGATGTGCGTGTGTGCGTGTGTGTGTGTGTGTGTGCGCGCGTGCGTGCGTACGTGCGTGCGCGTACGTACGTGCGTGCGCGTGCGCGTGCGTGTGCGTGTGCGTGTGCGTGTGCGTGTGCGTGTGCGGGTGCGTGTGTGGGTGCGGGTGTGGGTGCGCGTGCGCGTGTGTGCGTCCGAGCGTGCACGGGCGCTTGCGCGTGCGCGGGCGCGCGAACGTTCTCGTGCGCGTTTGCGTGTGAGTATGCGAGCGCGCGTGCGCGTGCGTGTGCGTGTCTGTGTGCTAGGGCGTGTGCGTGCGCGTTCGCGTGTGCGTGTGTGTACATTACAACTTGGTACGTAGCTTTAGTTTAATTTTCTTATTATTTTTTTTGACTACGGGGTTACCGAATTCGAAAAGAACAATGGTGACTTATTACTACATTGTGATATTAATAAATGTTTTTTCAGTTTGGTGGACATATGTACAGAAAGCTAAATCTTTTGTAAAGTATGACCATATTATAAATGCAGTTATTAAAAAAATTCTCTTGTTATGATCTAGGTACCAAAGTCGATTTATAATAGGTATTAAATTCAAACCTAACCTACGACCATTACTACCAATCCAAGCCTTTTGTTTGTTAAACCTTACCGTGTAAGATATAGGTTAGGGTTGGACATTTTAAACAGTTTCTTCTATAAAGGGTTGTATCTAACAAAAAGAAAGAAATTAAAGTAATTCACACATTTAGATTCCAAAAATTAGAAACCGTCAAAATAATAAATCTAATATCGGTACAATCACTTACTGAAAATGGAAAATATATTATAAAAAGGTTTTCACGATTTCATTTCAAAATTATAAATATAAAATGTAAAAGTGTCATCTTGTTGACGACGATAGCTGCCATTACTGCCATACTGTATAAAGTTTGTAAAATTTATATCTAAATAGACAATTAAGCTCAAAAAGAACGACATTGTGCAATACACCTCATTTACTTCCAATGGTAATATTTGACGTTAGGGTAGGTACCCGTTTTATAATATTCGATACGTGCGACTCCGTTTTTTTGCAGTTGGCATCAATCATGTGAATATAGTTCACTATTATCTTTAAATTAACGAGTTATAGTTAGGTTTGTTACATGAAACAAAGCATTTTTCTTCGTTATCATGTATTAAACGTTACAAATAATGCAGGGACTATGTCCAATTCACAAGCAAAGGGCAAATTTACTTAATGCCATTTGCGACTGGCCATTGTTGGATTTGTTGTTTGTGATTCGATGTAAATGTCACAGTTGATATACATAAGGATGCAAGAGTATCGGAACGTGTCATTTCTTTTTTAAAAAACTAGTAAAGCCTTTTTAATATGTAGTTCAATTAACAAATACATTTTACTTTGCAAACTCAAAATTTCTAGTTTAGTGAAGCTTTTTATAATCATTCATAATTCCTAAAGGCAATTTAACTTTAATAGATCAACATTTAAGCGCCTTGTATAAAGTTTTCACACAATTATCCTTTGATTTAATGCTATTCATTTTAAACCCATTTAAAGTAAATTATTAATCTGATGCACAATCAGATTAGTAAAACAAACTGTGGCCGTATACAAGAGTTTCAATTGGATGTAATAACTGTAATAAAATATTAACTGAATTTGAGCTTAATCCACAATTATGTTATTATACAATTTAAATTCAATTTTATGCAGCCTTAGTAATTAATAAAGATAAATATTTTGTCGTATGATTCTTGCTGTAACGTTTCAATACTTTCTAAAAGATAGGGAATCAAAAGGCGTGTTTATGACATTAAGGGTAACGTTGTTTATTCTATCGTAATGTGAAACAATAAATTTTGTAAGCTTTAGGAATGGTAAACAATGACCTTTTCGTTTGGACGGTGTCCGCGTTCGCACAATGACCGCTATCTTGCGACGGATATTTTTTGCTAGCCCTGCAACATTAATCATCCTTTCCTGAAATAGTCCTAGTCAGTGCTATAGTTAGGACGAGGTTGCAATTTAGAGACAGACAGGAAATTGAGTTTTCTTCGTATTTTTTTCCTTTAGTGTGTGTTAAGATTCATAAGTTGTACCTTCCTTCATCCTAATATGTGGCTCAAAAAATTACAGCATCAGAATGTTATCTTTATTTATAAATATAAAAAGATCTTGGCTTGTTTTGATGTGCTGCATTTAATGAAACACAAAAGAAAAGCCTTTAAAAGGGGATTGGGGATTTCCTTTTATTTTCTGTGATGTTTCTAGAATAATTCAGCAAACAAGCATAAGTAAAGGTTTATAAGGTTTTCTTTTTATAAACTAAAAACGCATCTTCAGTTTACCGCTTAGAGCTGAATTACAAATAAATGAGATTATTTTTCTACATTGTTAACAAAATCTTTGACTTACCTTTCGATAAATTGTGATCGTTTCTTAGTAAGCATATCTAATAAAGCGAATTGGTTTATTATTTCACTTGGTCTACTGTATAACTGTATATAAGTCTACAAAGGAAAAACAAGTCATGTGAGATTTTCTTTCCTACAAAACGACAGTTTCCTTGCTAATTTAACAGAATTAAGTGCTAATTCTCTTAAACAGGAAGTTCGAAATTCATTTAAATTATAATTGGTAACGTCTCTTCTTCGTTATGTAGTTAAACATCAATTAAAACAGTTACCTAACTATAAAAGAGAAAATTAATTTTAGACTGACAGTAATTTAACATCTTTTACTTAATATGACGTAAAATGACTGACATTTTGTTGGTAAAACAAATGTTTTCTAAAGTTGAACTGAGTTGTGTGCGAAGCCTTTTTTTTTAAATAAGGCACTTTTTATAATAAGGAGAAAGACAATGAAACATAAAAATGATTTATTACAGCAATCAAAAGTGATGTATACATTTTTTTTATTTTCCAAATTTACTTTCCGGTTTTTTTCAATAATCTTATTGTTCTTTTAAAATTAAAGGATTAAATTCGTTTTATGAAAGTTGTGGACAAAGCTAATTATGTTGATTAATGTAAGAAAAGGTCTTCAAAAAACGGTATGAGTGTTGCAGGATAAGACTTCTTTACAGTCAGGATTTTATGTTTGCGTGAAATATTTATCTTCCGCCGTTTTTACAAAACATGGGGAAGATAAAGTGTGTAATCGTGATGTTTATCTCCGACTTCTCTTTGAATATGAGAAGGAGTTTCGTACAAAAAGGATGAGATATAAGACAACGTTCAAAAACATTAATTATGTCACTATTTGAATGTATACACTTTTGTAAATCAAAATAAAATTAATTAAAAATTATTATTAATTTTATTAAATACATCAATAAAAAGTTTACCTCGAGTAGGATTTGAACCTACGACCTTTACAGGTCGTAGGTTCAAATAGTAGGATTTGAACCTACGACCTCTACAGGTCATAGGTTCAAATCCTACTCGAGGTAAACTTTTTATTTCTGTATTTAATAAAATTAATAATAATTTTTAATTACATATTTACCTTTGAACTTATTCGTTCATAACAAAAACTTATAATTCAAAATAAAATTACTTTAAATAATTATATACAAAAACATCTTCCTATTTCCGTTATGTGAAATTTCCAGTCGATCGGCACGTGTAAATTATAATGGATAATTCTGTAAAAATAGAAAGGTTCGCAGGTTGCAAATTTTGTACCACGTAAGCCGCACTGAATAGAGCTTTTTATGATAATGTAACGAACTTTTATTTACTTAAAAATACTTTTGGGTTTATTAATGAATAATGACGTATTTTGCATTTATGTTTATACAAACCTAAACGTTTCGATAACATTTACAATTTTCGTCCTCGGTAGTAATAAAATCTTTTAGAAATGTTTAAGATATTAAAACAAATTTTTGAAGTATGAAAATTGGAAACGCAAACATAAGCCTGCTCTTAATATAACAGTTTGATAAACATATAAAGCCAATCATGGAATAAATACAATTTTAGCAAGCAATAACTAGATCCTTAATAAATTAAACATTATTAACCCTTACAGAAACCCGTTACGTCTGCGAGACGTATCGAGATGTTTGATTAGTTGTCCAGATGCGTGAAGAAGTAGCAGGGTAACGACGCTCCAGTTGTGTATTGCCTTATTAGTATTGTGTCACATGCCGTGTGTATTGCAGTGTTAGTGACGTAGAGTGGTACGTAATAATAAGTTTAGTTACGTACTATGCGCACCGGAGACGTAACGGGTTACTCAAGCGATAATTAAATATACGTCTAGGGGACGTGATGGGTTTCTTAAGCGATACTTTCCCTTTCATTTTACAAAGAATCTTACTTCTCGAAGATTTAAATGATATAGATTCAGATAATTCGTACACTGATCCATAGTACGTACCGACAGAGAAAGATATGTGTGAACCTGATGAACTAGTTAAGTTGCAATGAGAAAAATTTTCGAAAAAAACAGAGCCGACTCACCTGTCCCTTCTACTCCCAGTAATGTCGACTCGCCTGGCCTTTCTACTTTCAGGAGTCATTCAGAGAGATCAAATGAGCAAAGTGGAGCGTTTACCTAACAAAAAAGAGGAGAGTTACAAAGCAAGGCAAACGACCAAAGACAGCAAAAAAACATGAAGAAACTAACCGAACGTTTAATATACTTGAAAAACGTGAAAGTTAGCTGGCAAAGACGGCACAACTAAATAGAATACTAAACCCATTCCTATGACTAGTACTAAAATTAAAAAAAAAAAACACCGTGCATGTTCTCGTCAAGACTTTTAACAATGCCGCAGTAGCAAAGAAACCCCTAGAGTGTCGCCAATATGTTTCAGAGACAAAACGAAAGGAACCGGCCTTCAAAAATCAACTCGTAGAAAATGAGTTACATGCATTTTGGGTGTACTTATTCAAGCAGGAGCAACTAAAAACAATCACGTACCCATAACCGTGTTATTCGATGCAACCTTATGTGGGGAAACATATCGTGCAACAATGTCAATGAATAGATTTCGATTCGCCAGTTCATGCTTGAAGTTTGATTACCCGCGAGACAAGACAAGAACGCTTAGTACATAATAGACTTGCGTTAGTGTCTGTGTTTGGGACATCCTAATAAACATTTGCCAAATAAACTATCAATCGGGTTCATACACTATTATTGATGAATTGGTTGGATTTCGGGGCAAGTGAGGCTTCCCCTGTACGTACCTTCCAAACCCAACAAATACGGGATTAAATTTATTCTTTTGTGTGACCGAAGTAGTAGGTACTTAATAATTTGGCATCCCTTATACTGGAAAGGGTTCTTCGCCAGCCAACGATCACCAGTATCCAGTTAGTTCAAGAATTCTTAGAAGATAAGAAACCACCAATAGGTTCTTCACTATTTCTTCACAAAGAAAACATTACAGTGGTATCTTATAAAGTAAACTCTAACAAATTGGTAACATTTGTTTCCAAAAAATAGGAGTGGATACCTTCAACCAATCTATGAATGTGAGTTGAAAAATGCAAGGGATGGCTTGTTACTTTTTTTATAAAATGATAAATATTGCCTGCATTAATTCCTACGTAGTTTATGTTCACAATACTTTTAAGTCAGGAAAAACCCCTATCAAGGTTTGATTTTATGCGCTTACTGTCAAAACTGTTGACTGAACCTTGGATGCACAAAAGACTTGCTCTACGTATTCCCAAAGTTCTAAGAGCAGTAATATGCGAATGTCTAAAGATCCCCAATCAGGATATTCGAGAGAACAAATCAAATCACTGTCTATTAAGAATCAAAACAATGTCAAAAATTACATGCTCAACGTGTAATGGTGCTATTTGTGGTGAACATCACAAAAAAATTTGGAACAAGTACTTCAGAAATTACGATAATCAATAATGCTGTTCCAATTTTTGTTTGTTTTTATGTTATACGTATTTTGCTTTTTTAGTTCTTTAATAAACAGTATCAATAATGTACCAAAATATAAAACACCTTTTATTTATATACATTTTTGGTATGAATTTTCTGGGGTACCTCTACGAGACGTAATGAGTTATTTAAGCGAAAAAAATCCACGGGTTTCTGTAAGGGTTAAACTGCCTTGAAAATGACAAATTAGGAAACCCTCTAACGTTCGAAGGCTAACAGTGAAAAATGTCATAATCGAAGAGAAAATTTAACAAAATTTAATCAAATTATGATGTAAGTGTAAAGTTGTGAAACATTTTGATTTGAAATTGATAAACGCATTCACAAACAGAAACTTCACATAAATTAAAAATCCAGTCAAATCTAACAAAGAAATAGTTTTGTTAATAAATGAGATTTTGTAGATTAGGTCAACTAGAGAAATCTGCGATAGCTGAGCATGTTTTAACTAATTTAGATGATGACATTCAATTTAATAATATGGAAATAATGTCAAGAGACTCTTATTATTATGTTCGTTTACAACGTGAAGCTATTGAGATATATAAACATCCTAATAACATCAATAGGGCAAAAGGAAAATCTCTGATTAAATAGGGTTTGGTATCTTATAATGAAAAAAAGACACAATGGTACATCTTAATTTTGATTTTAACTTTTGGTATGTCTAGTTTTTTTGGTGTATTTTTTTCTAGAATGATTTAACAATTATATGTTAAATTTCCACAGCCCTGTAATTTAACATATGTAGTTGGAATTAAAATTAAAAATTATATAAAACGTACTACATTGTGTATTCATTGTAAAATAACACCTACCTTTATTAACAATGCTATTTCTTTTTTAGATTTGATTGAATTTTTAATTTATGTCAAGTTTATATTTGTGAATGCTTTTATAAAGTTCAAATTAAAATTTTTCACAACTTTGTACTTACATCATAATTTGATTGAATTTTGTTAAACTTGTTCGATTATCACACTTTTCACAGTTAGCCCTAGACCGTTAAAGGGTGCTCTGATTTGTTATCTTCAAGGAAGTTCAATAATATATAATTGATTAAGGATCTTTACTAAAATCATATTCCATAGTTGACTTTATACGTTATAGTGTTATATTAATAGCAGGCTTATATTTGCGTTTTCACTTTTTCAAATTTGATAAATTTGTTTCAACATCTTAAACAATTCTGAAAAATGCCATTACTACTGAAGACGGCTACTATAAGTGTTATCGAAACGTTTAGATTTTTATAAACAAAAATACAAAAATAGACCATTCAAAAACCCAAAAAGTTAAGTATTTTAAATCTGTGTAATAAGTTAAAACAGTTATTTCACCTAAGGGGAACGTTAATTATATTTCGTATTTACTAGTTATTACCACGTTACCAAACACTATGATCTATACGATTAGACATCCCAGTATTTTTATTTATCCACAGAAATACTTTCAATTAAAAATAATTTTTGTAATGTGTCAACTCAAGGCCGTCTAAAAAGGGTTATGCCAGGGCACGATACTTATACTGGCGTCCGTATTTTATTTGTGTTTGTATTAAATCTATTGAATATCCGACAATATTTCTCATTTTAAGCTATAAAACTTTTTTACACTTGCATTTTTTTAATTTACTTGAACTGACAAACCAGAAAAACAATTAGGGAGTAGTTAAGAAAAATGTTTGTTACCTGTATACGATTTCCGGTAAAGAAAATACTAAAATATAGTGATAGAGTGCGCATGAAACAACCTTTGCACCGTCGCTCGTATCAAAACTTAATTTTTTTTTGTAAAGTCTTTAAATGAAATGAAGAAGTCGATTACTCGAAGTTTAACCATAATGGTTTATTAATTATTCAATGGCCTACTAAAGTTTCACCTATTTAAACAATATTACTTCAAAACATGAAGTCAAAAACATGATAACCAAGATCTTTAGCATCAGAAGCTTAGTTCTGTCGTTAAGTTATTTTTTATGGCATTTCTACATTTGCAGTTATATCTTTTAAATGAAGTTAGTACGCATGCGTGGCGTGCAATAAAATTGGTATTGTACTAGCGCACTACACGATAACTTTTTACATTAAAAATGAAGCAAAAAGTGTTCGTCTTTTGAATGAACGTATAAACAAATATAATTATAGATCAGTTTTTGAAAATATGTTTTATTAAATCATATGATGTGACGATGCACCGGATTCTAGAAACTTCTGAAAACCTAGCTCATTGCAAAGAAAATTTGACAATAATTTAATTTAATTCTAATCAATAATCTAAATTTTATGTTCATTAAGTGATGGATGACTAATTAAATTTCAGCATCCGATCAGTTTTATTACATAAACATTTAAAGTCTAATATTTTCTTTCCATTCGGCTTTAAGGATAACATTATTGCACATATTTTAAACATATTAATGTGATGTACAGTGAAATTATCACATTGTACTCTTCTGTTGTTAATGCGATTGTAAATTTGGTGATTAAGATTTCTGTACGCCTTACTCCTTGCACAATCGGGTTAAGATGTAACTAAGTATTTATTTTTGTGGTGTAAAAATAATATTAGCCGATCGTCAGCGCCTTAGAGGGCCTTGCAGAAATCAGAGAACGCCTGAAAGTCATAGAAGCTACCGTTTCTAGGTAGAGGGTGTCGCCTATAATCCTTCGTCAGAAAGAGAAATGGATCACCCCTTTCTGTGAATTGGACCGACTAGGTAATACTGATGGATGGGTATAGTACTTCATATCATACCTATCAAATAACGAGCGAGGGTGCGTTTAAGGTGATTATACGGTGAAAACCTGTAGAGTGCTGAGAGCGACGTTTGCTTCAAGGAGGGTCGATCCCGCTTCTGCTAGTAGAGCTTCTAACAGAAGAGGTTCTAAGAAAGGTTCATTAGGAAGTGGGGCACGTGGTTCTCCTTGGAGTCTTGGTCGAACACATGAAGAGAAAATCGAGCAATTCTCACAAATCTAAAAATATAACCAGTTACTGGAAACGAGAGGGACTCTCATTGACCTTTTCAAGTCCAAAGTGGGTATTACGATTCTTAGAAATTGATGAATAGAACCAGCTCCGCAAGAAAGTCTTAGCTCAGGTACTTCACTTAGCCAAGAAATAAACCCTAAAGTTTATGGACTTCTTCAGGGTCACTCACCTAGCTTAGAAACAATCCGGAGGGTGTCGCATTACAATACCTAGAATTCTACAACAGAACCAAAGTTCATTGACCTCTTTAAGGTCAAGGTCAAGGTTCATTTACCACTTGAACGTCATAGACTTCTTAGGGTAACTGACTTACCAGAGCAGAAATTGGTGGATTCCTATAAATCTAAAAATGCACTAAAATTCATTGACCTGGGACCGGAGGTTCGGCTTTATTAACCTGTATCAATGATATTTTCGGGAGAAATCGATCTTATAAAAATCAATAACCCGCCGGATATGAATGTTCATTGTCTTTTAAGACAACAATGAGGCATGTTCCTCATAAATTAGTTCAACTGGCCGCCTCAGTTAAATGAAATCACTTTTTACAAACTCTTCAAAAATGTTTGTGACCTAGAGATATCCAAAAAGTACAAAGTAATGGATGTGGATGTAAGTAATACTAAGAATGGTGAACTCATAACGATGGAAACAGCTGATTTTGAATGTGTATTACCCCAGCGCTTTTATGGGCATTTCAGACAAGTAGAAAACCGCATTGACGAGTTTCAAAGGATGCTAATCACTAAGGATGTACATATTACCAGTTTGCAGCAGGAAAGACAGCAAATATAACATTTTGTTTTTCATGATAGTGCTAAAACACCTGTCTATCTAGTTAACGTAAGTTATAATAAAAATGCAACACATGTTGTTACACTTCCAATCCGCACTAGGCGTCGCGTATGCTTACCATAAATTCACAACTTATACAGCTCAGTCCGGGGAATATGTCTCTTGGTGCCACCACGATCCTAAATTTTGCTAGAATAAATCGTCTTAGGCGACCTATCTGATTATGGAAGACAGGATTGATGCCTACTCAGTAAATTCATACACTAACTTCTCCAAGTCAAACACTCCCAAAAAGAAAATTTAGTGATACACAGGTTGTTATAACTTACTGAACACAACCTGCATAAATAGAAACTCCCATTCTAAAAATAAAACTTTAACTTATGTAGTTTTTAAAATGTCCCTCGTGTATATATATATATATATATATATATATATATATATATATATATATAAATTACAATCCTAACTGTTATAAAACTTTGAATTAAATAAATGTTACCAATTTAGAAAATCCTAAACACAGTAAACGACGGCGGTTTAACAATGAATTGTTATCTAAAAGAAAAACTATTCATGAATTGCTGAATAATTCCACGTCAGAATGATTAGTATTTGTACCATCAATAAAATTGTTATATTTTATCAATACTTTATCTGTAAAATCGTATATAGACAATCATTAATATGTTCCAACTTTATTACCTCAAGACGGTAATTATGCTGAATGATAAAAAAAAATACTTCTTAAACATAAACAAAACAAAATAACCAAAGTTCGATTACCTTTTTAATAAATGAAGCGTACTTAATGCAACAATAACAGAAAAAAAAGTATACTTAAAAGATAATCGTACTTATTTTGGTTCAATAAAAATTCTTAATTCTAGTTCTTAGTTATAACTTTCATAAATCCTTTTTCGGTGTTATAATTGTAGTCCACGTGATCTCCTTCCGGTAATCCTTTTAAAAATTCTTAGATGCACTAAACACAAACACAAGAAGTGGTCGTATTTGCTCCACGCACTCGGTTAACAACACATCGTCCTACACTGTGATGTTTGTCCTTCAAAACGTTTACCACAATAAAACAATGACTATTTACATATATATATATATATATATATATATATATCCATTAATATTCTTATCTGCCTTCATACAATCGCCTTGGTATTACTATTGATTGTGCACATTCAATCTCGACGATGATCACCTATATTTAAAATAAATTTCACAAACTTTTATTTCGTTAGCATAAATGGTTACTTCCGGGTCTCTTTATAATAACCTTAGGTCGCGCTTCTCACAAACGCAAATCACAATGTATTACATTAGTTACGTGTGAATGTCTATACGATTTATCCCCTTAAGGGTTAATGCAGCGGCTAAACAGGCCCTGCTAAACTATAATTTTCACAAAGTAACTCCAACAACTTACCATTCTAATCGTTATCGCGCGCAACCCGTACTCAGAAACTTCTAGTCAATTAGCTAACCAAAAACACACCCCTCAAATTGGGGTACTCGCTTATATACCCTCTGGTCGCCACATTGCCAGCACGCCACAATAAATTCGGGCTAAAGTTAAAATTCACCTACCATAACTGAGCATTCCACTGCGTCTATACATAAATCTCCTCAAAGAACTCGTCTATTCCCACCACATTCGTACAGTATATTCCCCAGATCATAACTCAATTTTTCATACACATCTTGCATGTGCGCGAATTGTTTTTACTTCCCCAAAATTTACGTGAAAACATCCCATTCTAATGTCCCTTTACATACACATATATGCATTCCATTTATCATTATTGCGCAACATTACAAATGTTTTTACAAACAAAATTATGCGTATGAATCCCTTATTGTACGTTAAAATAACATCACAAAATTGTAATCTCATTTATTCGTACGTCTATACCCGTTTCATTTAACCAAACTCCTTCATACCTGGTAGTAAAAGACCAGTGGTTCTACCAGTATCGTACCAATAAAAATTTACCCAAAACATTATTTCTCAACCAAATCTAACGCTTTCAACACAAAAATCTTTCTATAATATTTAACTATTCCTTCATATGATAATTAAGGCTCCATTAAAAATCCAGTGGCGTATCATTTACACCACTTACACTATGCATATTCACAAAAAAATTCTTTTCATGCAAACTCGCTTCAGCTGCACTCAAGACACGTTACATATGTTATTAAAATCCTGCACATACACGGTGCGTCAAAATAACCTTACAATGTGTAGTTTATTATGAAAAATAAAGAAATTAAGTGTTTCAACTAGAGCAAACTAACAAATCGCTCACATATAATTTACAGCATTTATTAATAAACGTTAATTGTAGTTTGCTATTAGTAGATCATGCTATTTTGTAATAGCAGATAACATATTATTATAATATGTTATCAAGCTATTTTGAAAATTTGTTGATAGTAACAAACCATATGAGCAAGTAAATAACTTGTGATCTAAATGAGTCTATCAAACGAGAATAATGAAAAAATTGTAATATTAGTTCCAGAACCGGAATCAAGTTTATTACCTAAAAAGTCCAAAGCAAAGTACGAGAAAAGTTATTAACAGTTTTGTCACTGGAGAAATGAAAAAAAATTAACAAGGCGCAAATAAAGATATTCTAATTCCGTATTTGTTTTATTTATAAGATGTATTCGCACTGGTTTTTAAATGTTCTTAGGTGAAACTCTTAAAGCTTCAACACTGTGGTCGTTGTACTCGATGCTGAGAAGTACTCTACAAATAAACAAAATGTGGATATTTCTGCGTGATATATATATATATATATATATATATATATATATATATATATATATATATATATATATATATATATATATATATATATATATATATATATATATATAGTTGGACACATATGGGAAAAATTTTATTATTGAAATTTCTGAAAAACTCTATTGGCTGTTCGTTTTTGCATGTCTGACAACCAAAAAATGTATTGTGACATTTGTCACGCGACCATAGATTTGGCGGGAATTTTGAAAAATGTTAACTGTGGTGCCGCAAAATGGGTCAAATTGACAAGATATCGAAGATGTGTTTACAATGTAACAAAGACCCCATATACCAATTTTCAACCAAATTAGAAAAAAAATAAGAAATACCATTTATTCCCCTGTGCTTTTATTACGAAACATCATAAAATCTTGTTTTACCTGGAAATAGTTTTAATAACATAAATTACATCATTTTAGGTCATAATTAATCAAATATTTGTAAAATAGACAATTTGTGAGAGGAAAATACAGAAAATACGATTTAGCCTCGTCGCTGGGTTGTGTTCATGCCCTGTATATTAAAGCGCATAAGCTGATCTAATATTTTTAACCGGTAAATAAAATGTAAACGAACTAATATTTGCAATTAAAACTTAAACTCACATTATTTATCCTTATTAAGTTTAATATTGATCAGTACATTTGAAATTAGCCATATTTTTGAATTTAATAAGTTGGCTTTGGAAAAATCAAATATTTCGGCTTATAAGGATGAAAATTATTGCTCTTTAAAGTGCACCTCATACTTTAAAATACCTAAAATTATGTAATTTTTGTTATTAAAACTATTTCCAGGTAAAACAAGATTTTATGATGTTTCGTAATAAAAGCAGAGGGGAATAAATGGTATTTTTTTTTCTGATTTGGTTCAAAATTGGATATGGGGTCTTTGTTACATTGTAAACACATTTTCTTAATACAATTTTTCGATATCTTGTCAATTTGACCCATTTTGCGGCACCACAGTTAACATTTTTCAAAATTCCCGCCAAATCTATGGTCACGTGACAAATGCACAATAAATTTTTTGGTTGTCAGACATGCAAAAACGAACAGCCATTAGAGTTTTTCAGAAATTTCAATAATAAAATTTTTTCCCATACGTTTCCAACTTTATGGCAGTCCCTATATATATATATATATATATATATATATATATATATATATATATATATCCAAAACGTGATGAAAATCGTATATATACAGTGTGTATTGACCATAAAGAGTTTAAACATTTTGACTGTTTTAATTCGAACACTTGAATTCTAATTATACACGGGAAAAAAATCATTACTAACGAATTTGGTGTGAGTGCATTATCCATCAGAAGTCTAGTCTAGTATTATCGTTGAGTGAAAAATAAATAAGAGGCGACACGCTAATGTATAATTGCTGTCTCACTCTTTTCATTTTTCCTTGTCCCACCGTTCACAAACTCATCGCGGTACAGTGCTGCCACCGTTATGAATCGTTTGTAACCATATATACAACAGCCGGCCTATGTTTACATTTTGTGGTTTTGATACATACGCCAACCGCGGTGTATATAATAAGGTAAGTGGACCGGGTTACTCTAGCTTCGCTGCGTGAAAATGGTCCACGAGTCTCGTCATTGTGCGACAGAGACGGACAACTAGCTTGGTGCAAAATGAACGGAAATGCATCTTGCTTGACCGGCGTGATACATTTTTATCAAGTAATTAGGGTTTAATTCTTCTTTAACAAGAAGGTTAAAATTGTGTAAATTGTTTACAAGTGTGTAAGTACGCCTTATACACACGTTTTTATTTATTATACCTGCAATTCCACCTACATATGTATAAAATTAAAAAAATTACTCTAAAAGGCACCGTAAAGATCGTTTTTAACTGTTAATAGGAAGATGGTTAACATTTTTTTTAAATAAAAATTAGTATTGCTAAATTATTATTATTATCTATAAGTAAATTTGTCAGGAACCTTTTGAAGCATCGGGTACATGTTGCAAGATCCGATTAAAAACGCTTTATTTCAGTGCCAAGAACATCGGGATGAAATAATATCAAATGGGGTATATTATTACATATATATGCGAGTTAAACAGTTCTATAAACAAGAAGAAGGAAAAGTAAGAAAACAATCGGCAATTGACAAAAAAATTCAGTCTACAACGTTCCCAATATCTATGAACGGACTTATTTATTTAACAGTCTTGTTTTTAGCTTTTTATCTTTGAAATGTAAACACCGGAATATACTTGTTTTTACAGCTCTTAGGGGCCCTATTCTGTAACTTTTTAAAATTTAAAAGCCTCTAAAATTCAAAATACAGGTATATGATTGGTTGTTACCATAACAATAAAATTTAACGACGTCTACATTTTAGCAGGATAGCAATAAGAATTTACAACCAAAAATAATTTTTTATTTTTATTATTGATGTAAAGTATTTTTGTTAACAGTGTTTTTAATTTAATATTTATACACATATGTTTAAAACTAAATGCAATAAAATACATTATTTTTTTAAAGTGCTAATTTATACGGTAAGTATTAATACTATTGTTTAAGTAAACAAACTCAAACACCGATACTTCCGTCCAGTAAGCCAAGCGGGTTGTCTGTCCTTGTCTAAGGCACAGACGAGATTCGCGGGACACTTGATGAATACCAGTCGGTCCACCTAACTTATTATGGCATCGTGGTTACGACTTGACGCTTTGATTAAAGCCATTGAATTATTTTCACTCAACGATAAAGCGAAACGTCGAAAGAATAAACAAAGTCCGCAGAATTAGCAATTGTTGAAACATTGATAGTATTGTGTAATAAATGTTACACACTGATTTATTAGAAACATAAAGAGAAATTATTGGTTATATTGTATTAATTTAATATTGTCACAAATTTCATTAAATAAGCAAGTTAACGGATAACTACGTCTGCAAACAGCGACGACTACTAATACCTTTATTGTAATAGCTCCTCGCAAAACACGATGATTGGAATAACATTTTTGCAAAGCAGTATAAACAATCTAAAGGATAATTGCAAATGATAATCAATATACAAAAATCGAATAATTACTATAAATTAGAAAATAATACTTACCGATTAAGAACAATTGAATTCATATAGGTTTTGCAAATTTCGTGTAAAAAATTAATTCATCAACAGGGTAGGTAAATGAAATAACGTCACCTTGTGACCTATGGTAGCATTTTACAAAAATATAAGAAAAAAAGTACCACAAAATATCTCTTACACGCTAATAAATGGAAGCAGAGAAAATGTGTCTTGTCAATAATTTATGACGACATATATTACCTGCTTGTTTTCTCGGAAGTGGCCTGCGACGTCGTCACCAAACTCCACATTGTCACCTGCTGCAATCTTTATAGAAAAAATTACTGAACTATGTAAGTTTGCGTTGACGCACCCTGTATGTAGGATGTTATAATGACGTGTATTACGTGTTTTGAGTACGGGTGTATTGAGTTTGAACGAAAAAAAAATTTTTTTTGTGTATATGCATAATGTATGTGGGTGGGTGATACGCCACTGGAAATTTAGGAGAAATATCATTCAGTATGTAGATACGTGTATTTGAATGTTATGGAGACATTGGTGTTGAAATAAATAGATTCTGACGAATGTAAATGTGAAGAGAAATTTGTCGATGGGACGATAATGGTTGCTACTGTTGACTACTTGATAAGAAATGGAATGTTGGAGGATGAAGGAGTAATCTTGGCCGGAAGATGTGAGTGTATAAGTGTAGAATGTTTTAGAAAATATGTAGAGAAAGATTTGGTATGTTTAATTGTTGATTACAGAAAGTTCTCGTAATGTTGTGCAATCAGGTTTGAGAATACGTGTAAGTATATGGGATTTGAGACCTTAGACTGTACTTATTTTTGCAAATGTTGCGGAAGGAGATTGAGCGCATGTGAGAGATAAACGTTGAAAGTTGTGTAATGGCCCAGAATGGCAACTGACTGAATGTGATGACGAGAAATGGCTTCTCCATAAAGTAATTGTAAAATTTGCAGGTAAAAACAAACATGGCGATGTATGGTAGTTATAAGCGTGTTTGTCCAGAGGGTAGCATCTGTCGGTACTAAGAAAGTTTGAGTGAATACCATTGGTGAATATAGCGAGGAAGTCGGACATGTTTAAAGATGGATGGCTTAAGGTATAGATAGGAAAGTCAGAGATTGACGTGGGGTTGTTGTTGATTCATACCGAAAGGGGATGAATCGTATAAGACATTCATAAATAAAACATTTAATAAAATTGAGATTGAAGATAAAATCAGTTTTTGTTCTTCAAAAGAAAAAGTGCGTAAGCAGATTTATAAAAAAAAAACATAACAGTTGTTACGTTATAGTGTTGATGTGCGGCGTGTGAGCTTGTACTGATCTTTAGTATAAATTATTTATGGGACCACCTTTAAGTGAACGAAATTTTCGTAGTAAATTGAGCCAATGGTAAAGTAATTTTATATGACATTGAAAGTTTATTTGTGTTAAGGAAGGGCTTAATTGTCCTAAAGGTTGCGAGAAACTTTTAAGAGGCAACCAAACGTGTACAGATTATTACGTTATTGGAGTAATAACCTCGCATAGTTGGACTAATCGCGAGTACCGAAAGGAATAAGTGTTTGTGGAATTGTGAAGTATTTGTTATGTGCCTTCAGGCAATCTAAGGAATACAAATGGACTACAAATAATTGGTTTACGGGAAGAGAGAAGAAAGAAGAGCGAAGGATTAATGGACATTTTTTTTAAGTAAGAATTATATTTAAGAACCTTGAAAATTTAGTTGAGCACGATTATCTTTTCTTTGGTTAGTGTTACTTGCGTATTGTTGTGTAAATTTTTATTTTATTAATTAGTGTTGAAGGAAAAGGTAATCGATCTCGAGTTATGTTGTATTGGCTGTTTTAGTAGTAAGAATTTTTGCAGAAACGCAAATTTGTAATTTCAACCACGCTGTTTTGTGTATGTAAACCTTTGTTTATTATTTTATGCAGGACAATATATATTTATCGTTAACTTTTATTCTGTTGTTTATTTATCCAGTTATGAGATACATTTGTGACGTTTACTTAGTTGGTGACCTAGTTTTCGACAACTTAAATGTAAACTTTGCATATTTTGGTTTTAAGATTAATGAACAACCTGAAACGTTATATTTGCCAGGTTGATTGCAAAAATTTTCATGTTAGTTTCATTAACGCAGTACACTAATGACGGATCAGCTGTTGTTTTAAAAATTTCATTAAGTATAACTAGAGAGGGAGTTTTAAGAACTTAAATATTTACGAATGTCCCATACGATTCAGAGGTATCATAAAGGAACAATTATTAAGCCGATGACATTGATTTTCTTTTGGTTAGGAATTTTAAAAATTAATTATCGACCATTGAATGAAGAACTATTTTATGCATTAATAAGTAGAGATTTAACTTTATATGTATACGAGGGATACGTAGAAAATATTCAGTTAATGTGTTATAACTTTGGTATTCTAGATGTACAGGGTACAATCAGGAAATTTGTGACGACCCGTGCATTTCAGTTTTTTTTTGTATAACTGTTGGTTACGTGAATGCAGTTAAAGTTGAGTGATAAATTTTGTTTTGGAAATTTTGGTATACGAGGTGTATTCAAAAAGTTTCTAAGAACCTGGGTAGTACTAAATATATTTAAGTTTGAGTTGAATTGTTTGGGACGAGTGTTTGTTGTAGGACCCTCGTGTGAGAGTTTACTGAGTAAGCACAATCCTACTTTCCACAATCAAGTAGGGTTAATTAACACCCAGCTTAAGACAATTATTTTAGCAAAGTTTCGATTGTGGTGGCGCCTGGAGACATATTTTCCCGGACTGAGCTGTTTGAGTGTAGGTGTAAGGTGTTTGAGCGTATTAATCATTCATTTTACTTCTTATTTCGACCACGCCAATGTCCTTGTTAGCTGGCTTGGCAACCCGCTTACATTAGTAAGCATACACGACGCTTAGTGCGGTTTGGACGTGTAACAACTAATGTAATGTAACGTAATTAATGAAAATTGTAAATCTATACAAAAAAATCCGCAAATTAATTATTTAACTTATTTAATTCTATTGTAGAAAAATGCTCCGATGTAGTTAACATAATAATTAAGTTTTACCCTTCTTCCGTAATCAAGAAATCGGTTAAGATTTCAACGCACCAATCCCGTCCGACCGCGAAATTAGATCAATATCCAATCACGTCAGACCGCGGACTATATAAGCAGATCTAGACTAACCAGAAGAAAAGTTAACCCTAAATCTCACCTAATCGACCTTAAGGGCAATTTAATCACCTCCGGCCAAGGAAAGGCCGATTTCTTTGGTCAACACCTCCAATCCACTTTCCGATCCCCAGATGATCCCCAATTCTATACCCGGTTCAAGGCACTCCTTGAAGATTGCCTTGAAGAATTCCGCAACCTTAACCTTCCTGAAATCCAACATAGCGACAATCCCTTTTATGCCGTCATCACGCCCGACCAGGTCCACACTTATTTCAAAAGCCGACCTAACCTTACTCTCCTCCTATAGACCAATCTCCCTCCTGAGTTGCCTCGGAAAATGATTTGAGCAGATTCTAGCCAGGCGACTCAGGGACCACCTAGAATTCAACGGCCTCCTTCCTAAGAGGCAATTCAGCTTCCATCCTAACCGAACGTGTCACGATCCCTTGTTGAAGCTGCTTACAGAGACCACCAGAGCATTCAATCACAAGCAATGCAATCTGGCTGTGTTTCTGGATATTAAGCAAGCATTCGACAGGGTCTGGCACGCCGGTCTCCTGCACAAAATCCGAAACCCCAACATTCCCGACCCCTTCTCCAAACTCCTACTTTCGTATCTGACCAATCGGTCAGTTCGGGTGAAAGTGGGAAAAACGTCCAATCCTTTTCAGCAGGCGTACCGCAAGGTTCTGCCTTAGCCCCTATCCTTTACGTCATCTTTGCATCAGGCATTCCCGAAGTTACATAACCCGGAGTAGTCGTTGCGCAGTTTGCGGATGACACCCCCTTCTGGACGGTTAATCGGAACAGCGAAACGGCCTGCCGCCTCACATCCAAAACCCTACGGAACTTTTCTAACTGGGCAAACCGGTGGAAAGTCTCCGTCAATCCGTCGAAAACCCAAACAATCCTCCTTCGACATCCTAACAACACCGAAGATAGGTTCCCATAACTTGCCTCCAGAAATGTTGCCCTCACCCTAAACCAAGAGAGACTCATACTCCAAGATGAAGTCACCTACCTAGGAATCCTAGGATTAGAAACCGCGAAAACCTACTGGGCGCCCTCCGGGGTAGAATCAGAGGTTGCCACACTCCAACACACCTACAAAACATATATCCGCCCTGTTACGGATTTCCGAGCACCCATATACACCAATATAAACCCCAATCATCTTTCCTCTATCGCCTCCTACGAACGCCGAATTTTAGACGCATACACAGGTTACCCCTCAGGTACCCTAGTGACCTCACAACACAACACGCAAAAATACCACCAATCACACACAGGATCCAAATACTTCAGAAAAACTTCGCGCATAAAAGAATTTTTGGCGATACTATCCAACCAAATAAATCCTTACCACTCCCTGCAACTGCCGTTCTCCCCAATTCCCACGAAGAAAACCTAAATTAAAATTCAAGCATCCCCCCGCGCTCCTTACACAACTACTTGACGATCTCCCCGGGGAGTTAGAAGAATCTTTAGATAACATCCCATATGCCCTCCGCATCCCCCCGTCTATGCGATCAAGACCTAGCATGATACCGGACAACGAATTGGATTAACTACACTAAGCACGCTACACCCCACTAAACAACACGCACACTTAAACTAATTAACACATTATTCAATATTCGAATACCTAAATCTTTTTTTTTATTTTTCTACATCAAAAATAACCACACCTCATGATTGTAACTATACAATAACACAAAACATTGCAACACCAACAAGAATTGATTGACAAGGGCTGAAGAGGAGGGACTCCTGAACAGGCTACGCCGGATATATATATATATATATATATATATATATATATATATATATATATATATATATATATATACACATATAAGCTAATAATGAGTAAAATAATAACCATGAGCGTGAGCATACTAACAAAAAAAACGTACGCCCCTCCTCGCGAAAGAGCTCTTGTGATTTTTATTGAAAAACTCTTAATTTCAATAAAAGAACTTAGGGTTTTCAAGCTCATCGTTTCGCGCGTCGTGATCTTCACCGTTTAGGAGATAGATCTGTGACTGCTTTTGCATACAGATAATACGAAGAAGCGGTCATCAGAAGAAGATCCACAGCCTAGCAACAAGCAGGAGCCGCCGGAATACAGCAGGAATAACGCGAAAAACACAATAACAAAAGAAACATCCAGGACACCGCCAACACCAGGATCGACGACGGGCAGTAAGAATAGGTACCGGTTAATAAAAAATAATTTTTTTTTATTTTAATTTTTGTTTTACTTTAACCTTCTCCTATCCCTTTCTACCTACACCAGGCGTACGGCAAGGTTCTGCCTTAGCCCCGATCCTTCACACTATCTTTGCATCAGACATTCCCGAAGTTACACAACCCGGATTAGTCGTTGCGCAGTTTGCGGATGACATCGCCTTCTGGACGGATAATCGAAACGGCGAAACGGCCTCCCTCCTCACATTGAAAACCCTCCGGAACTTTTCCAACTGGGCGAACCGTCAATCCCACCAAAACACAAACAATTCTCTTTCAACTTCCTAACTACACCGAAGATAAATTTCCAATGCTTGCCGACAGAAAATTTTCCCTCACCCTAAACCAAGAAGTCACCTACCAAGGAATCCTTTTCACTAGAACCCTTAATTGGCTCCCCGATTAGATAACGAATAGAAGATCACGGTAACTGTGATTGTTAATGAAGTTCCTTTTAGTAATAATTTTCTCAGAGACAGATGTTATTAATAAAAGCTACATTAACCCAATCAGACCTTACTTAATCAATTTGGTAGATCTAAAAGTGTATTATTCAACTATAAATAAAGTTCAAGTAGTAATAGTCTGTTATTGTTAATTTATGCAAATAATTATGTAAGCGGAAACGCTGTCGCATCGTAAGAAACGTTCGAGCACTGAATAACGTAACCATTCACCCAACGGTTCGAGTTCGGACGCGATTGAGAAATATCGGTACAAAATGCAACAGAGCGCCAACTAAATCTCGGAACAATCGGGTACTACGGCGACACTTATAGCAGCGTCGCTTCTTTCCTAATGGTATTATTGAAAATCCTGTGAATGAGGAAGGAAAGTAAAGGAAAAGTCACGTATTTCATCCCATCCCCAAGGGTAGGGCAGGCAGTTCGAGCTTTCCAAGCTCCTTTAGCTACAATCATGGATACCAAGCACACATACATACATTACGTATGTATGTATACATAGTTGGATTAAGGATGGGTGTGGTCAGGGTAGGATCGGGAGGACCGGAATTAGGGTTTTGAGGGGCAAAACACTACTCCACTATTCGCTGAAGAAGCCGCACATGGTGTGCGTATATACAGCGACCATGCCAGTAGAAGTTTGATCGTTTGTGCATATCTCTTGCTACGACTTCCTCGTATATGTACATCGCCATCATAATCACGCTTTGTAACATTGGTAGCGCCTAAAATACATTGATAGTTTTTCCCATCGTGTCCATTTACTAATCCAAATCGGAGTCGTTCATAATCAGCAATTCGTATAAAACTGGTGGCAGGTACCTCTACGGACCAGATCATTTCCTTTAATAATATAGGGAGTTTTAGCCGTTGTCCATTTATCTGCACTGGCATCATAGTGAACACCGTCTGCGTGTCTGCGTGTCGGCGTGTCCGTGTGCCGGTGTGTTCGGCGTGTTGGCGTGTCGGCGTGTCGGAGTGTCTGCGTGTCTGCCTATCCAAGTGTCCATGCGCCCGCGCGTCCGTCCTTCAATGTGCCAGTGAGTCCGGGCGTCCGTGCGCCCGGACGTTCGTGAGCCGCTGCGCCCGTGCGCCCGTGCGTTCGAGTGTCCATGCACCCGTGAGCCCGTACGTCTGTACGTCCGTGTGTACGTGCATCCATGCGTACGTGTATGTGCGCGAGTGGG